>WBNH01002224.1:300110-403374 GCA_013401255.1 Urocolius indicus
TACAATGGTTTAAAACACCAAACAGCCACTTTTCTTCTTCAAAACCCCACCTTTATCTTTCCTAGGTTTATCTTATCAAACCCAGTGAGTGAGAAGCACTTTTCAGTAAGCACAAATTGTACATAACATTAAGGATATTTTCATTTCCATTGTGAATTGGTGTATTTACAGCATCATGTTTTGTAACTCATTCTAGTTTATAAAATACCTAAAATTACTTTTATGGAGTGATAAGGTTTCATTGCCTTTTCTGTATTAAGAAAATTAACATTTATGTACTTATCATTAGGGTTGAATAAGAAAGTACTACAATATCCATTAACTTTGTCTCTTGTATACATATTTCAGTGGAAACACAAAATTTCAAACTATGTGTTTGCCATTCGCTGTTCCCATTCCTCCATTGTCTGTATCTGAGAAAACATTCTGGAATTAAGTGGTACCAAGGAAACACAGCAGAACAGAAATTGCACGTTATTGTAATTTGAAGATATGAAGTGGTGAAGGAATTTTAGAAGTCCATCATTCTTCTACTAAGAGCCAGAGAGAAAACTTTAAAAAGAGCTTAGAAGAGGAATTCTTTAAAAAAATTTTGAGATGAAAGTGTGTAGTGCAAGAGAGAAAAAGTGTCACAGGATGACAGTAGCTCCAACAATGAGAAACGAGGCTTTGGAACAAATATTTTTGGAAGAGGTCAGAGAGACGTAAAGAAGACTGTGAGGAGAAAGCGAGAAAAGAACAAAGGCAATGTCCATGGATGAGATTTATATACGTTACAATATGTAGAGGCACAAGAAAAATCTGCATGAGTCCTGAGTTAGATGAAGCAAGGATATCACTGCATTATATCCAAAGATACTCATGGAGCTTAAAGGCTACTATGGTTTTTTCCACCTCCTTCTGGTTATTCTGTCATCTGGACAGTCTTTGCTAGAGCACAAGAACCAATTAGGAAAGTAAGATCAACCAGAACAAAGAATAGACCAGGACGTGGTTTCCCTTTGCTTTCCTCCTTCTTTCTTTCCAATAATACCGAAGTTATATTGTCTCTCTGCACAGAATGTTCTACTACTATGCTTGTGTTAATAGTTCTGGGAGATACATCAAAAAACTAGGAACACAAAATTGGAGCTACACAAGCCAACAGTTTTGTGAGGTTTTCAGTGTCTCAGAAGCACTTTAACATCTGCCAAATAGGAGTAAGTGATTGAAAGCACCTTGTGAGCTGATATTTGCTTTGCTGCCTCTTCATTCTTAGAATCACAAATTAACAATTTGTAGATGAGGGAGCTCTCTTGAGAAATTCATCTGGGACAATTGGTTGAAAAGGAACAAAGACTGATTGAAGCTTCATTTACTAGACATCAACACCAGAAGACAGTGCTTTACTTTCAGACAATAGTATTTGCTATAGTCTCAGAACAGGGTTGCTCTTAGGTGTATTGGCAGAGAATAACTTTTAATATGGCATCAAGGATAACACATATAAGTTCTATACAGTTTTCTTTGAGCCTTGTATGAAATCCTTTGGGGTCTTCAAAGACTTATATTTGTGTTATACAACTGCCCAGTGTTAAAAGGCAGCTCTATAACAGGCTGTTATGGCTGCTACAAAGTATAGTCTTAACAGTGCTGACACCTACATTGTATTCAGTATCCTCTGGTGTGTCTTTTGACTGTATATGTATTTTCATTCTACTTTAATCATGGCACCTTAGAGAGGAATTGTTAGTCTAATCAGCTCTCTCTACTTGTATAGTCTGATTAATGCCTACCAGGGCAGGTTGTTTGTGTTATAGCAAAGATCTTCATGCTCTGGTCTCAGCTGTGGTGCTTTTAGTGTTCCCTGGCTAGGGATAAAAAGGCCAACTGCTGAACAGCTGCATTAACCACCGTTCGTCATTAATGCTGCCTCAGCTTGCTGTGATGGAGTTGTAGAAAGCTGCTGTTGTGTCTGGGTCTTCCTTCAGGGTTGCAGGAAGGTCTGGAAATTGTGATGAGTTCTCAGCTACAGAGAGACCATGTTGGACATATGGATGCTGAAGACACAGTATTAGCACAGGCAACAGTTTTCCTAATGTGTTGTTGATTTAATTGCAGTAATGTGTTCCTCTTGTGTATCTTCTGATGTACCACTTCCACGTGCAATTTGTAAACCCAGGTGTTTGTTTTCTTCTGCGCTTATGCAGATTGGGGAAAGTCCTGTTTGGTTGCACAAAACATTTGGGAAATTGAAGTTCAGGATGAAATCATAATGCAAACTTATCAGTAGTGGTGAAATCCAGCATTCTGATTCACACTGCCTGGTGAAAGCAACAGTGATTCCACTTGTCCCCTCAGTAAATACCTTCTCACCCTAGTTCCCATTACCACTACAGAGCTCCCAAGTACACGGTCCTGGAGTATTCTACTCTCAGCTTGTGGGCTGCCTGTACCTTTGACAAAAAAACTTTCTGACTTTGGAGAGACCACACAAGTCACCAAAGCATGGCGGTGAAAGTAAAGAGGGAGCTGCTTCTTGGTGAATGGTCCTCACCAATGAAAGCTTAGCAAGGGTATTTCACAGTTACCTTGGAAGCTGTACCTAATGTAGAGTTATTTTTGTAAAAAGATACAGGTGAAAGCCAAAGGCAACATCAAAGGATTTTGAAAGTATGGCCAGAAAATGAGCAAAGCCTTTTAAGCTTTTGTATTGCTTTTGCTTTTGTTGTTTCAAACCTGTATGGTTGCATGTTACAGTCACTATGTAAAATTTGTGGGAAAAGCATGCTGTCAGGCATCATTGAATCCATGCCAATAGGTTGCTTTTTAAGGAAAACAATGCTAACTGCAACACTTGCATCACTGTGTAGATCAGGTGTTAGTCAGGCTTGAAGCAAGAATTATTGCTGACATGTAACATATCTTTTGTCATCTGATTCCTAACCAAACTGTGGATGTAAAATCATTTCTCCACTGAAAAAAAAAAAACCACATTAATCTAGGCTGTTTTATACTGTTATTTAGGACCTTATAGGTGAGCAGGGCAGAGAACATGCTTAATGGACCTTTGTGAATCATTTTGTCATCATGGATTATGAGTCTGTATAGAATTTCTTGTACCTATATTTTGTCTTCAGTTTTAGAAAGTCCTCAAGTTATCTGCTAATTACAAAGGCTTCAAAGATTAACTGCCCTGATACACTGCCTTTTAGTAGAAATCTTTTGCCTCAGCAATTGTTGTAGTTCAAGCATATCCTCGTTTAAATTTAAATACCTCTAAAATATTGAGCTGGGCATATTTTGTCTAATACAAATGTAAGAGGCTTTAAAGACAGTCCACTGGAACAATCTCATTTTAATAGAATACCTACAATTCCCTTTCTCCTTACCACTATCTGCTTTAGGATTGCAACCCAGAGAACTGTACTTAGTAAAATAGTGAATGGGGTAACAACTGCATTCAAGCACTACCACATCAATTCCAGGATTTTTTGTTGTTTTTGTTTTGGGTTTATTTGGGTTTTTTTGAGCAACAGGGTGGCATTTTTTTTTTTTCAGTGCTCAATCATTTCAAGTCATTCACGTGGCAGCTTTTGCAGACTTTCTCCTGATTTGTGGACTGGGTTTCAGATGTGATGCAGTACCTCAATGTAGCTGTGCTACATGTGTAACTGTTATTATGGGATTTAGTCTTATACTTCAAAACCATGGTTATTAGAAATCCTTCAGAAACACACAATTATACCTCACTTCAGCTGAATTCAGCTGTAATTCTTTATGAAAGAGGGAAAGTTAAATCTGTCTTTTTCTTTTAAATTAATCGCATTCTTTTAATTTGATTCTACTCAAGAGATTTTATAGACCTAAATGGCATGTGCTTATACTTCCTGTGCCAGAATCTAAGGGGTTTTAATCAATTTTCTTAGAATAGTTGTTCTGGAATCCAAAATGAAAGGTGGTACAAGTCTGAGATGTACCTCATAATCTTGTCTTTGGCACTATCTAGTAGCCAAGAGTATACTGCCATCACAATGTCACATGTAGCTCCTTAAAACACTAACGATTCTTCTCTTTTAAACCAAGATTTACTACAAATGGTGTTTTTTTTTCCTTCTGGAGGCTCATATGTCTATAAATCTGCTAAGTGAATTATAGTAAGGTTGTTTTTGAAATGAAAAAGAAATAAACAACAAAACACAAAAACCCCTCCAATCCTCTAAGTATTTTGAATGGGAATCTATCTTGGAATCAAACTGAATTGTTTGTGTTAACTAAAAAGTTTCTTAAAGAAGTACATTTGAGAAGATGCTCCTTCATGAGCAGATGTACCCTTGTATCTGTTCTTCAGACTGAGCTAGAGAAGTAAGATGATATTTTGTTACTGTAAGCCTTGTGGTTGAAAGACATGGAGAAAATGACCTACTTTTTACATTGAGAAGTAGAATCATTTCAAGGCTTAAAAACCAGGAAAGCCTGGAGAGATATAGCCAGTTTTGCTTGATCAAATGAAGGATTCACAGACAGAAACTTTGATGGAAGTCGTTGTTTGTTTATGTTTTGCATTTCTTAGTTTTGTTTTTAATCTCATATAAATACAAAAATCTGAAATTAGGGGAAAATGCTAAGTAGGAACTCCTCCAACTCTTCTCTTGCTGTTGTGTCTCTGTCTCCAGGCTGAATCAACAGTGCTCGTTGCATCCTTACTTAGAGTCCTCTTGTTAACATGGTTCAACTGTGCTGCCCTGTAGACTTAAACCTCCATTCTCTTCTATTTCAAGTCACTTTATTTACTGTGAGAGAAGAGGGCTTTGGTAGAAAGCACTAGAATTACAAGATAACAAGTGAGCTTTACCTTAATAAAAAGTGCACAAAATGATACATTTATCATCTTCCTCACTACCTCCTCCCTTAATTTGGCAGCATCTTTTAGTACAATTTAAGTTTAAATATCTACAGCAAAAATAATAATGCTGATAAAGGGACCTGTTAGTATTTGCATGCTTATTTACAGACATTTTTCACAAGAATGTGGACATCTTATGCTCTTCTATAACAATGTATTTTATGGAATAATTGCTTGGGGCAGAATGAAATTAACTGTTCAAATATTTGTTTTTATTTTCTTGCTCTACTTCATAATGCACAGCCTTGTAGTCTTTCCCATCACAAAATCCTAAAAGACAGAATTGTTCTTCTTCCAAGATTATATAAGTC
Source organism: Urocolius indicus (assembly GCA_013401255.1). Lineage (NCBI taxonomy): Eukaryota > Metazoa > Chordata > Aves > Coliiformes > Coliidae > Urocolius > Urocolius indicus. The sequence continues at coordinate 305,307 of WBNH01002224.1, forward strand.
AGATGAAGGGATTTATTTTCCTAGTCATTTCATTTTGTAGGCTAGAGGAAGAGAGGAGCTCAGAGTCTTAACCTTCACATCCTTGATGTTAAGAGAAGGATTTGCCTTAGAAAGAACAGGAATAATTAAGGTTATTTCTCAAAGGGTGAAAGTTTATTTCACTTCCTATTCTTTCTCCTAATAGCTGACATTACTTCAAAACTATCCTGCTATTTTGTAGTTGATAAAAGAAGGCCGAAAAGACCCTTTTTCTACAAATGGTGTAAATTGAAGCCATCAGGGAAAAAGAATTTCTCAAAACCTTTTGTCCTACAGCATGGCAGTGATTCACCAAAATACATGCAAATAAGAGCCAGAGGCAACCTCTTTATAAGTGAGGACGGCCTTTAAACCATAACACTTTGCAAAGCAGGTTTTTAATTTTATTTTTCACTATGATTGCAAAGTGGCTGAGTTAATAAAACAATGGGATGATATAGAACATTGTGACAGCTAGAAGTTCCCTCCTGTTTTCATCTCTGGCCCACTCCTCTCCTTGTGGATGGGGTACAGTGCTCTGCATGCATTTTTGGAGATAAATGTCCCTTGCTGGATCTGTCCAAGTCTGAGGGAGAAATTAACAGTCCCACTCGGTCTACTGTCTGCAAAGTTGAAAGTGGGGAAACAGGAGTGTGAAGTCTGAATGTGCTTTGAGATTTAAGGGAATTAAACCTTGAGAGACCTTGCCAAAAACTGTTTGGGGCTCATGGATGGCTCTTGGAACTGATGAGGGTTTGTGACTGTGCAAGTTTGATGTTATAATTCACTATGAGCTTCAGGTCTTATTCCTACCTCTGTGTTCATGACCCTCAAGTTTCTTATCCCTCTGTTTTGCCTAATTTGACTCCCAAAGTTCTGTTCTGTTTTCCCACGTCTTTAAACTGTTATTCGCAGAGTATAAGCAATAGAAGGAAAGCTATAATATCTTTTTAGCCACTTCTGAAAACTTCATTGAATAATTTAATGTTGAGTTGTGATCAAAGGAAAAGTGACCTTGGTGTTACTCAGGAATTTCACATACATGTGACCTTGATAGTTGCAGAATAAGTGAAATGTTGCTATAACATATATAATATTGCCTTAACACAATGCCTTGTTTCTGAACTTGTAATTTATTTCCTTAGTTTGTGATGAACTCAAGATATAGTATGCAGAGCTGTATACAATTTTGTATGCTCCGTGCCTCACTGGAAAAGAACTATACCTCGAAAGTCTCTTCTGTTTTCCATTCATTGGTCTTTGCCAAGGCATCACTCTCCTTTACACATTATTTTCCATGTGTCATTTGCACTATCTGGATGCATAACTTGCAGAAAAGCTCACAACGGAAGAGCATAGTAACTAATTGACATCTCAGAGGTTGGGAATTTTAGTTTTGTTTCAGTTTTGCAGAATCTGTGATAAAAGTCTCCATTCTGTGTAATTTAGAAACAGCAGATCAAGTCCCATTAATTCACCTGTGTGAAATGGCAAACCAAAATAGGATAAACTCTGATTTTGAGTTCTCCCAGTTTAATTGCTAATGCCTTCAGAGTCCCATCCAATACTGAAATGGATGCAGCTGCAGTGCCCCTCAGTTTCTAGACACTATTTAATGAATACATTTGTTACTAGCCAAGAGAATGAATGTCTGCACATCATGATTAGCAAAAATAACCATTTGTTTTATTTATGTAAGATGCCAACCTAAGTTGTATTATGAATTTAGCTTTTGTAATGTTGTTGGTGTTATTATAGATGTCAGATTCAAAAGCTGAGAAACTGCTTTGTTGTATAAAATTACATTTTACACACATCAGTGATTATTCTTCGTATTCCATCCTGTTACAGCCTTGCAGTGCTCTAAGAAGCCATAACACAAACTGAATCTGGGTTGGAAAAAAATTTTGTCCAATAGAAATTTGTCCATTTTCTAAAACAAAAATAACCTCAAAACAGTGAAAACCCTTAATTTCTTTTAGATCTGGACAAAAAACTGTGAAATAATGGAAAGCTATAAACACAGCAAAACATTTAATAGTTCTAATGACCTTTTTTTTCATATTTACCACATTCTGTTTAACGTCAGTATTGGATAAGTTTAGGAAAGCTATATCTAGGATCCCAAAGAACTTGTTGAAATCAATTAGAGAAGAGATTGAGATGAGGATGTGCAATCAAAGAAGAGAAAAGCAAAGTATTCTTTTATTCAAAGTTTTAAAAATAAACAGGACAAGCTTCTGTGACATTAAATATCTGTTATATATGAAAATAAAATACTTGAATTTTATTTCAGGTTTTTTTGCAGTTATAATATGGACCCTTAGGTATGGCAGGTAAGGAAGCCTTGCCTTAGTAGCTTTATAGAAGCATAAAGATTTCCTTTACCCTGCTAAGTCCAAATGTAATATCTAAACATGTTGGTGCAAGAAAATCAATTAATTTAGTGAAAAAAGTATTATTTTCCTGTTATCTTGAGAGATTCTTTATGTCTGATGGCAATAATTTGTTTTGCCCAATAAGTGCCAGGAGTCATCAGTGTATTTGGAATGGAATTTATTCTAGGACTAGAATGAACAGTGCTCTCAAGTCAGAGATAGTTGAGAGGTGTGAGAAAAACCATTTTAATGCCATTCAGAACAGGGCCTGTTGTTGTTCATGGCTCCTTGTTGTTTGGAGGACAGAATAGTATAATTTAGTAAAATATTTGCACTGCAATGCTTGCAAATTTGGAAAAATGGAATTTGGATTAAGTCAGGATCATTTTTGATCTTATCTCTGTCTGTTTTGGGTTGATTATTTTTTTGTGAATGTGAGCAGCACTGATGTATATGCATAAGGAAAATGGCTTTATTTTCTTTGAAGAGTCAATAACATTGTCAGGCATTTATCTAAGTAAACACACAGCAGAATGATTAAGTTGGGGTGAAGCTGAATGCATGAGATACAAATTAATTCTAGCATTGTTTATAATATGTACCCTACACAAAATACAGAATGCTTAACACAGGGGAAAAGTCCTGAGTTATGTGAAAAATCTCAAAATCCAGTAAGAGAAATAAGTATTTATGTAATGAGTTTTGGAAAGAAGGCCTGGTTTGAATCAGTTAAATCATTAGCAAACATGCCTCCTTAGACTGGGAGGTGTAGTCTGTTTGAAGAATGGCATTTCCAGTGCTTTGTAAAGTGCTGAAGAATCGATATAACACTGTGGCCAAAGGAGAAATGTCATCTACCCTGTGTCTTGCACCTACACTGAAAAACTCTTCGTTTTCTTCAACACCTCTGTGCACTGTCAGTATATAATTGTTAAAATGAAGAAAAGTGAGAAAGAAAAATATTTTGGTGCAGACTGGTATGTTGGTACACTTATATATCAATTCAGCACAATATTTGCTAGTTACAACCTAATCAAAACCCTCTGAGAACAATGCAAAAAGCTCTTTGACATAAGGGATCTGAGCTCAAGTCTACTAGTCACTTCTGTCAGTCGGAACAAAAGAACTTAGAGCAGGTAAGAGTTAGTGTCTTATTCATGTAAGTAAAACTTTATATTCAGGTTAACAGATAAAGCCAGAGATTCACATGTCCTGAATTTCCCCTCTTGAAGAAAACAAGTTATCAAGAAAGCCAGACTGTTTTTATGACACCAAAGAAGAGGTTTCCTAGAAAGGACATGTAGAAGTCACTAAACTTTAGGCCATACTTAAAAAAAGCTCTTGTAATGACATCTGATTAATGACACAATAGTTCCCTGTTTTATTGAATAACCTGTTAATGTTGTATTACACTAGAAAACGTTACATGGTTAATATCTGAGTTATGTTCGCACATAAGATGACTACAGCTACTTTGATACTGTTTGTTATTAAAAGAATGTATATAAAATGTAGGGATCTATTTTTAGTTTTATGTTCACACCATTTATTTAAAAACACACAGTAGAAACAATTTACAAAAATAGAGGAGAAAAGTTAAATTACTTCTTCAAGGAGGCATCATCCTGTATTTATAGTTTGGTAAACATAACATTAATCAGCTGGAAAATGTTCAGCAAAATATAAAACCGTTATGGGCTCTAGTTCAGAGAATATATATAGCAAAATATATCTAACTTCTGTACTTCAAAAGGCAGTGCAGAGCTGCAGAACCTGTGGGAAAATCAATTTTCTGTGGTATCAGTGGCTTGCACAAAATTTTGCAGTGCACCATCTAGGTTTCTTTCTTTCTTTTTTTTTTTTCTTTTTAATTTAACTGATTTACTTCTGCTCCTCTATCTAATATCTGGGCTGCAAAAGCATTCAGGTCCATCCTTCAAGTACTGTTTGAAAAGAAAAAAATTCAATCTTGGTGCTACTGAAGGAAGTTATGTGAAACACACATTTCTTGCTCTGTTTTGCCTTCATAGGTTATAGCTTAAACCTGCTTTCCATTAAAAATCAGGATGCGGTGATTGTAGAATCTCCACCTACACCAAATAGTCCCAATAAGATGGTTCACTGGGTAATTCTGTGAGCAACATTCCACGTTGCAGTATGTGTTTTTGAAGAGAGAGGAATAATTCCCCAGCTCAGTGGCATGTATGCTGTTCTTTGTACCAAAAAGTAATTATCAGACAGCTGTGATTTGATCAAATCTTCACTGAAGGCAATAGACAGAACCTGCCTACGTGTATTTGTTCTGCTGAGAGAAGTGGAAAAGTGTGTCTCCAATACAGACTTTATGGGCCCCTTTTCTGTGGCAGGATGATTCTTAAAGAATCATCCCTAGGGAATAAGCATGCTATATTCCCTTTGATGTGCTGCCCAGGGAGTTCAAAGAAAAACTTAGACAAAATATATCCTCTTAAAAGATGCTTTGTTTATAAATCCCAATTACAATTACTAATGTAATTTTCTGTTGACTTTTCAGATTACATTAGATTTAATTTTAGATTATTTTACTACTCCTTAGGCTGGGTTTTGGGGTTGTATTTTTGTCTGTACCATTATGAAAGTGCATTTCTTATGTAAACTTAACTCTTGAAATAAGCAGTCTGAATGTAGCACATAATCTATCCTTATTTCACATGATGATGCCTTCTTATTTGGATCTTTTCAGTTGAGCAACTTCTCCATCACTGCTGGAGCTTTCTGTTTTGAGGAGAGAGGAATGTATTACAGTAAGCGGTGTGGCTTTACTGGCTTGCAAACATTATTCAATCTTGTGAAGCAAGATCAGGCTCTCTAATGTAAAATGCATTACTGCTAACACTCGATTCAATTATAATCTTTCTCTTCCAGGACACATCTTCTGAAAAAGTGATGGGAGAAAATAAACTGTTGAAAGTTTGAAAGAATGGTGAATTACCATTTTGCAACTTTCAATATTTCTGTAGCTCTGTTTTTCTACCTGTTTCTCCTTCTGATCTGTGTTTAACTGCAAGGTAGTCGGGTCAATCAACTGCTGACACGTGCATTAGACGCACTGGGTATAAAACAACATTTCAATAGTAAAGGTGCAAATGTAAACTCACAAGTAGCTTTAGAGATTTTGAGATGAATACCTGATCTTCAGTCACATTAATAATTGAGGTGGACAACTTAATATTTACCCTTACACTTGAAATTGAAGCAGATGCAATGAAACTCTTGGGACAAAACCCAGAAACAAAACACAGTAAGGGAACTGAAGAACAAGTGCCTCTAGGACCCACCTAACATTAGGGGATTTGGTGGTGAACGGTCTCTTTGTCCTTATGTTTCATCACTTTTCTGTCCAAGAAGGTTTGAAGGAACAGTAGTGAGGGCTTCCCACTGTGCACATGCTTGAGCTCCAGGTGCTGGAAAAGAATAGGGACTTCTGGCCAGCAGTGGCCTGACAGGATGCTAAGATACTTTGTCTAAAGAGATTAACAGCTCCAGATGGCAGAGTACTCCCTCCTGCGTGGAGGGAATCAACTGATGAGCCAAGGTCTGAACTTATTGTTTAGAAGAACTGGCCATCCTCCTTGTTGGGCTCTTGGGATGTGGTCTATCCTGATACTCCTGTGAGTGCTGGGTATATAGTTTAAGGACACTTTGAACAGCAACCAGCTGGGACTGTTAGCAAGAGACCTACTGACTCAAGCACAGGCAGCACCTTTATAAATAGTAGAAAGACTGTTAATGTCAAAGAACTCTTCTGTCTATCTTTCGTGTTTTGGTAATGGCTTTGGCACTGAAAATAGCTGAAATAATGCCACAGAAACATCCATTGAAGCAAGATATAGCTGTGTCTACACTAGAGCTTTTGTCAGTATGGAAATGTCAGAAAACATTATATTCAGAGCACAAATTGCAAATATAGAACTGACAAAGTAAATTTTGAACTGTGTACTCAAGTGTAATGCTTGAAATGTATTCCAAATTGGCAAGTTGCAACCAATCATGGAACAGAATCAGTGCTCCAAAAAAGTGACAGAGCCAATGTTGAAATCTGAATAATTGCAACTACATTTTCATAGTAATTTAAATGGAAGAAGCATTGGCAGAAATTCATGAATAATTTACATATAAGAATTTAGCAGTCGGTGGTGAATAGAAAAATAAATGGCAAATCCAATAAATAAATGATTATTCTGAATTATTTGCTCTCCTTTGATGTTTACAAAGTGTCTTTTTTAGGTTTTCTTAAAATGCTCGGTTTGAACTCCTACTTCTCAGGTAAATACCGTCTGAAAGGAATATCAGAAATCGGTCAGGGGAAAAAAAAGCCCCAAAACTCACAAACATAACACTATGAATCTGTAACACAGGTTGTTTTATTAGGAGTTTATATAAAAACACCTTATGTGCCATACAGCAGCTGCAATTGAAAAATCTGTAGCCTTAATGAGAAATGTTAGCTGATATCTATGTAACGATGAGTTACACACTGCATCAGGCTTTAATTAATTATGTTATGGTTTTAAGATATAGGGAGGAAGTAACATCTGAAAAGAGAAATCCCTACTTCCCTTCTACACCTTTGGGAACATGATATTGTTTTAATAAGTAAGAAATTAATTTACACAGCATGAGCATTTGTTTCCATGTAGAATGGATATTAGGTCTGTGTAAAAAAAGCAAGAGAATAATTATTCATTTGGTCTTCCTCACAGTACTTCAAACAAGACAAAAACCACTGAACAGTTTCACTATCTGGAAGGTGGTGGCTTTTTATGGGTCACTGATATTTTTATACTTTTTGTAAATCTCTTCAATCTCATTGTTTGTTTTAAGATATTGGCATTCTATTTCTACTATGAATCTTAAGTAGCATTATGGGTTAGTTTATTGGGGTAAGTCCCCATAATGTACCTTACGGACCTATAAAAACAGTTGCTTTGGCTCAGAAATTCTTTTGAATTTGAAAAGCTGAGTTTTCTTTGCTGTGTGTTGGGGTTCTTTTTCCTTGTTTAAATTAAACATAAAAGTCACCTTGTATATAATTACATATAGAAAACAATATATTTAATATATTATAAATAAAATAATATTATATATATAATTAAGATGATATTTTTTCTGACCTAGAGTGAAAATTCCTGTTTGCAGTAATTGGTAGAAGCAGACTTTCTCTAGGAGCTCAGCAATAGGAGCACTCATTTTGGGTGCAGTTATTCTGTTGCATAGAATCAAACACTTTTGTCCCATAGCCTAAGAATGAAAACACTGACTCAAAATACTTTCTTTTTGAACATATGAATTCCTTTTCTGTTTGTCTACTACTCATATCATTGCATGACATTATGGAAGCTAATCGCTGGTTCTTGATTTTTTCATGCCGATATTATGATGTCTTTTATCATTTGTGCTAACTGGGGAAGAACTGGTGCCTGTTAAGAGGCTGGTTCATGATGTACAAATGATGCCTAGCTGAGAATAAAAATAGTGCTATGATATTTGAAGCTTCTTTGAGACATTTTTTTTTCCTTTCTTAATGATAAATAAGTGCATTAGGTCAAGTCTCCAAACATTAGTGTCTAGTTAGTGTCCATATTCAATGTTTGGATGCTCATGTTGCTATTAGTGAATTTTAAATATCCTTATTTAATCCTAAATACTATTTTGAGCATATCTGTCTAACATTTTCAACACTTTATAGATGTGTTTGCCCTCAAGATGAACTTTTCCAGGTGGTTTTTTTGGCTATGCCTGATTTCTATAGGTCATAGTGTGCATTTTTAGCAAATTCATTTTCAATACTATGAGCCAAAACTCATTTCAGTTTCAAATAAAAACTGATGGCTTCTGTACAAGGAGACAATGAAATAAATTTAATGTCCCTCTGCCTATGAAAAGCTTTGCAGTTTCTGAGAATGACAATCAATGTAACACTGTCTATTGTCAAATGATGCTTTCAGTTCGAAGTTAACTTTCTGGGCCTATTTTACAAGGGCTAATCAACTGTCTCTGCAGTTCCAGGTTTCTTCCCAAGCATATATTGGTACTTGTGTCAAAATGCCTGCTGTTGTTCTGGGATTCACGTAACTTTGTGTAGCATGCTGATTCAGACACTTCTATATGAGTATAGTCCCAGAGACCTATGGCCACTTGGCAAGTCCCTGCCGTGAACAGAGCCAGCCAGAGTTCTTGCACTGACTCTGGAAATGACTGGTTGTGTGACCTCAAATGAGCAATTTAAAGTTATGGAACCTGCAATTCACAATATGATAAATCAGGATAAAAGATGTGTTTTTTTCCCTACGACTATAAAGGAAAGTGTTCTAGATACTTTAAAAGAAAGAGAGAAATGCAAAGTCTCCTTCTAGAAGACCAAGCAAATGTGATAGTGAAATCATTTTCATTCCTGTGGTGGTTTGGAAAGCTAGAGGAGCAACATAGGTTTTGGAAACAACTCTGGAAAAGTAACCAAGTTGAGCAGTATAGTTTATTGTCTGTTACTTTATAGGAGCCTTCTATGGATAGATAGTGCCAGGAGAATTGCTGATGTAAAGCAAACGTATGTATTGTAAGTCACATACTTCCTCAAAGAACTGAGCACATTGTTGGTGATTGCTCAGTCGTGGTCCCAAGATGCAAGCCATGTGGTGTAGCCTAGAGACTGAGCATGCAAACAGTATGAAGGCTTGGTCAGCAAAGACAGGAGAAAAAGTGGATTGAATGTAAAGTCTATATTTTATTTCTTGACTATGTGTTATGATTGGCCAGGTAACTGAATTTCACTAAGCCAGGGCTACTGAGCTCTAATTCCTTCCACAAGAAAATGTTCTCATATGTCAGGATTGGGATATATCAAAGAAAACTGTTTGACGTGTAGGAAATGGACAGTAGGGCTGTGTTGTTTAAGCTAGTTCAGAACCAGTTCTCTCTCTGTAATTTAGTATTCTGTGAAAGCTTCCATAGTGAAGAATGTACTCATTCTAGTCCTGTCCCTGACAGAATTTCAAAACATTAATGGACAACTCTGAGTTGTAATGAAATCTAGGTTTTTTTAGCCTTGAGTTGTGTGAGCGAACTTGAATTAAAAGGTTTGCAGGACAAAGGTCTTGGAGGTGATGATGAAGAATTTACTATTCTAAAACAGTGTAAGATGAGCAACTTGAAAGTCTGATAGTAATGTCACACCTATATCACTCACCATCGAAACACAATAGCAGACGTTACCTATACAATAATGTGTATCATCAGTTTCAAGACACTGGGAGTTTATAATAATAGAGTATTTATGCAAAACAGTGAAGGGAGAGAGAAGGGGAGGGAGAGAATGAAAGTTGTCTAGCAGGCTGAATACACAAAGCCTTTGGTACTTAAAAACTCATCTTATTTTTAGTTAATATTCATTGATGCGAGTTCAGGTCTATTGTTAAATGACTCTAGTGAATAATTGCATCCATCACTTTGAAACGTTTAAGACAAGCGTGAAGCTGTAAACCCAATCTTTTGTACTGGAATCATCTCCAAAGTTGCATAGTGGAAACCATGTTGACACTACAGTTTGATTACATTCTCGGCGTCTGCAGGGCTCTCAGCATGTTCTCAAAATCTCTTCTGTGCATTGTATTTACATGCATTATGTAACCATTGTGGTTTTCCTGAGAACCATAAAAAAGTGTATGTAATTTCTATATTTTCATTTCCTTAGCATTTGTCAGCTTCTGAGTGTGACCCATCTGTTGATGAGTGAAAGGCAACTGCTTTTTTCAGAATAAAGCATGTGCTAAAATGCAAACACAGTCTACAGAAGCACTGAGTTGAGTGGAATTAATGTCGAATTAATTTAAACTTCAAACTACCAAGTTAACTCACTAGTCAGCTGAGTTGATAATTTCTTGCTAAGTGCTTGCTAGACAGGAGAGCTGATGATCTTATATTTGTTGCTGGGTGATGAATTTTTTGGTAACCTTTTTGTTTCTGAATCTATAAGTATCTCATTTGCACTCTCTGACATAGCATAGTTCTTTATTTACACCTCAATTCCTGGAGAGAACTACTACAAAGTTGCTAAGCAGCCGTGTGTATAAATATATAACATGTGTCGCTTGAAAACTTTCTGCAAATGACATTTACCAAATGAAGTCTGTTTGTCATTATTGTAGCCATTAGCGAGGTGTAACACAAATGAGGTATATCCATGTACAGAAGGATGGTGCTCCATTTGTCACAAGAGACTAATGCTTTGGAAGGGGACATGAGCTGGAAAAACACACGGATTTAGTGGTTGAGTTTTTTTAATGGGTTTATAACCAGAAGCAAAGTAAAGATTGACTGATTATTATCATACCTCTTTAAACTTCATAAGCATTGTAATCATTACAGTTATTGTAATGTGAAAGAAAAGAGACAGTTACTCAAACGGATATGTTAAGGTTTCTGAATTCTAATAAAATCAGGTGATAGTGTAGCAAATTTGTGTCATTAATCCTCAGTACAGTCATCAGAGCATTTGCAACTAATGATACCTATACCAAGTCTAGGGAGAGAGAAAGGGAGGGAAGAGGAATATCATGCTTTTTACATCTTTGACATGGAAAAATGAAAACAAATATTATATTTGAGAAAATAAATTGAGTGGACGTAGATTTACCACTGAATGACTGGCAAATTTGGTTGGATTGGCAACACAACGATGGTTTGTGGAATTCACATAGCTTAGGGATAGCTGTAATTTATTAACTCTAAGGGTGTACTTGGTAACAAAATTTTAGGTATGTATTGATGATGAGATTAGTATTGTAATTATTGTGTGGAAGGAGAGCATCTTGTCTGATCTGTCCCCAGTGTGATTACTATATGAAAATAAATATGATACTAATAAGAATTATAGAAATAAAATAAATCTATATCACTTCAAAGAAATATTATCTACATAGAGTGTAATAGTGTCTTGATTCTCCACACTAGAGATGTTTTGTTTTCATTTTCCATGTACTGCTTTTTACTACAAAGAATCCCAGTTGTGGGTGTTCATATCTGGGATGTTGACTCAGATAGCTTTTCATTGCACTCTTTTGTTGAAATAGAGTTTAATATAAGGAAAAATTCTATTCATCAGTTACAGTTTTCTGCAGAACTGTCATCTCTTGAGCTGACCCTGAAGGTGACAAAAAGGCTTGAATGTGGTGCTGATCTCAGCCTTACCTTATGGTTTAATTGTTGCACACAGTGCTGGTAGCGTTATGTACACAGTGCTAAATGAAAATGGGTATTCATCTTTGGAAATCAACAAGCAAACAAATGGTAGTACCAGTCATACTGTATGTTTGGAACGTAGGTTGTGTTACCTAAGTTTTCACTGTTGTTTGCTTCATATGCAGCATTACTTGTTTAAATGTGAGCACATGCAACAATATCACCTGTTTAAGTAGGAAGTGTGACTAGCAGTGTCACCTAGCTCAATAAACAAACACTATTGGCTGTACTTGTTATCTGTTTGTTTTTATCATTGTTTCTTAGTTTTTAAAAAGCTGCTGAAACTTCAGTAACCTGATGTTCTTTCCTTGGTTATCTATGTAAACAAATTTCAGGTTGCTTATAAGTGATCCTGACTGACAGAATATACTTTCCCTCAGGTCAGTTCTTTTGTGGAAGGTGCCAAAGCTTGTCTTTCTTTAAAGCATAAAAGCCTGTGTTTGATGTGAATAGAAAGTGTTCTGGGAATGACTGTGCAGAGCAAGATTACATGGTGCAATTTTAATTACATTGTTCTCAGCAGTGCTACTTTTCTGATCTTAGTGTGAGAGTCAAAATTCAAACCAAGGTTATTTGGTTGTATAACAGTTAGTGAAGCTCTTATATTGTTTGAAAGAGATGATGATAAGTTTAGCAAGTTTAAAATCCAGCAGAGTTTTGTGTGGTGTCTTTTCTCGCTTATCTTGGAAGTTTGTACTTCAGCAGACAGCAATTAAGTAGCTGGTTTTTCCATGATTTATAGAATGATCTGTGTTGGAATTGCCTTGATACTTGAGTAAAACAAAAGCTTAACTGCCAACTAATTTTGCAATATTATATGCAGTTTGGATATTTGAAGGCATTCTGAAAACCTATTCAGAAATTTTGTCTAAGGGGCTGTATTTTAATAAACCAAATCTTAGACTGAGGGCTAAGAAGGAGTGTGGGTTTTGTGCATTTGTCAGATATATCTGGAATAACCAACTTTCTATGGATATCTCTTAAAAAAAGGTTGAGAGAATTCACTTGAGAGAGCTTGGTAAAAAGCACTAAAAGAAATTGTTATTTCTCTGTCAGGTTCATTGACAGAGAAGATCAGAAGGCAAAAGATTTCCCCTGGAAAAAGGAAGAACTTTGTTTCAGTTTTTCACTGGGAAAGTTGAACAATCCGCTGAATAAATGGTTTGAGCAGATTTTGAGGCATAACATTACTCATTCAGCAGCTGGGAAAACAGGCCAACAACCTACAGTATCCATTTTGAAAGGAAAATATTACACAGTGGATTTATTACTCACTCTCATTTCCTTTTATGTATTGTAAATGATGTGTCATTCTCTGTTTCTGAAACAAACTCCTACTATTGAGTGTTATTTGGAAATTAGTTGCACATGGCACATCCCCCGTCTGAAAAAAACAAGTGTATAAGGATGTGAGTGACTGCCATGGATTTGGTACAGGACAAAGGATTTCTCCTTAAAGAATAGTAATGTCTTCTTCCATCCCACAGTCACTGAGTTCTGTGTGAGTAAATGACCTGAGCTGACTGTTGACAAAAGCTTTTGCCATTGAAAAAAAAAATAATTATAAAAGTAAACAAGATGTTATGACAGATCACATTAAGACATGACAGATCACTGTAATTATAGCAAACTGCCCTTGAAGACAAGCAGTTTTAATTGTGAACTTGAGGGAAAAAAAATCCCCATGACCTGTGGCTGATTGTGTAGTTAACTGAAAACCCTTACTAAATAAATTTGTGGCTTTGGAGGCATTTTAAACACATACTGGCATAAATAAGGTACTTTTTGTGCTGGTTGCACTGTAGTTATTTCCTGTGAATGATTGCCTGTTGTTACTTTTTGACATCAGCTGGCAGCAATTTGTTTACATAGTTAAATCTCCTGGGACATTGTTTCTTCTCCTGAATACAACCTCAACTGATTAGTTTTCAATAAATTACATATATCACGAAATTTGGTTTCAGTAGCACTTAGGGTGATTGCTCAAAGATCAGATGTGTGCTTGTGCAGAAGCCAAGAAAATTCATGGTCAGTAGTATATTGCCACTTCATGCTCTATTCAGACAGCATTCAAAGGAAATAATCCATTATATCCTACTGGGAATTCTTGTACAAACTCAAGCCTTCTCTGCCATCTCTCCACTATAGGATACAGTCAATTTCATATCGACAAACTTCTCATAGCAATTTGCAGAGCCACAACATATTGAATACATTTCAATGTCTTTGATTCTGTCTGCTTGTGTCTCTGACTCAGCCAGTGAAGATTTTGAAAGAATGTAAAGTTAATTCCATACTATGTTCTCCCGAGATTCTTAGCAAAATATTACATAAATCTGCTAAAATGGAATAATACTGATCATTTGCATTGCAATGAGGAAAGTCTTTCATTGAAGCTAACAAAGTTAGAAAGAGTCTTTACTGCATATTGCTTCTGAGCTTCAGGTCGTTTAGATTCTTCAGAAGCAAGGCAGTGTTGACAGTGAAATGTCATATTCCTCCACAGATGCAACAGTAACTCCACAAATTCAGTATCAGTTTGTGTCCTCTGCATTTACAAAAGAGAAAGTAGCTCAATTTAAACTCAACTCTGTGTTGTGCTCAGAAGATCAATGACAGTGATACAACATTTAAAGTTTTGACTTCATAAAAGACACTCACTGACATCATATTTTTGTTGAAATAATAATCTTTCTCTGGGGCTTAGAGCAGAAGCTGCAATGTTACCATGTCTCATAATGCAGTCTCTGACCTAAAAGATCAGTCAATTAAAAGTGTCCATAGTGTACTGAGTCAGTCAAGACTTCTGGCTGACAACAACTCATTACACTTGATTAGATATTTTGCCCTAATTGAGACAACAAAACCACTTTGGTTTTGTAGATAAGAGTGTGCAAGGATATAATCTGTTTACAATTTGTTTTTCCACAGATGTCAGATATAGATGTGGGTTTGTATTAAGCAATTCTTGCTATATTTTGAAGACCATTGTGTTGCTGATCATGTTGCTGCAGTTTTTGACTATTTGGATACTAAATAAGTCATCATTATAATTTACTTCATGAGTACATAAAGAAATTATATAGATACAAAAGAATCATAAACATGCAGAGGGAGATAATAACCTACTATTGCTTGTTGAATTTTCTTTTTAAGAATAATTCTATAGCAGTTCTGCTGCAGACCTAGAATTTAGCATCAAACTGTTTAAAAAAGCCTTCAAAAAAGATTTTCATAAATTTGTTCATTTTCTTAACTGTTCAGAAAGATTATTTTTTTGTGTTTAAAGAAATATTTTAGTCATGCTTGGAGCTCCTCTAAGCCACCAATCCATTATTTCTAGAGTACATTTAGATATAAAATAACCTCATATCCTAAGGAACAACCTAATTTAACAGTGTCTGGACCTTAGTCTGCCCTCAAGAGTATCATGGGGCAGGATTGTTCTCTTTGTTCTTTTTTCTTCTGTTGTTCAGATATCCTTGCAGATGAACAGCAGAAATAAACATACTGTGGGCTCCTTGACAGACTCATGTTCCAGAAATGATATTGAAGACATCTCAAAGAAAGCAAGAGAAACTATTTCTCTTAATTGACAATATTGTATGCTTGAAAAGCAGTGTTCCTCTCATCTCTCTGCTGCCTGTGTCATTAGCTGTTGTAACAATTTCCCTTTCTGTTCTTGGATGGATTTAGGTTGTCCAAATATGTTGGTTGCAGGTAGATTTCATCCTCTCCACACTGACAGGATAATTCATCTCTTGAAGACTCCTAATGTTTTGCATTTCTGCTAATGTTTGGCTGCTGAGCAACACTCCATAGCAAAGCCAGGCAGTGTGACGAACACTGTCACGTGGGGGCCTGTTACCATCTCCTTAATTACTGCAACTTTAATTCAACGTCAATATTTATCACTAGAAGAGTATCGCTAGGTCACCATACCTCATGAATTCCCATATACAACAGCACTCAGAAGCACTTCCATTTGCCTTAACCATCAAAATTCTCCCTTGATAGTTAATGAAGCTCAGCTTTGCCAGTTTCTGCCTGTCAATAATATTTGCTAATATTATTGAGCAGGGAAGGCTGGAAAGTTAAGTTGCCTTTGTGAAGCTGTAATGTAGTTTTCTTGCATCTCTAGCCCTCTCAAAGGTACAGCTTGTGACTTATGGTTTCAGGATGATCTAAAGGGACTTGCTAAAAAGGACAAGAAAAAATGCAGAGGATAATGCATTACAGGATGCTGTTATTCCTACTAATTTGAACAAAGCTAGGTTGTTTTTACAAAAAGGATATTAATCTTCATTGGCAGAGTAATTGATTCTCTGTATGTGTGTTTTGTGTGTATTTTCAATGCAAAAGTTCCTCACTGAGGAGTCACTTTTTTTGGTAGCTATACATAAAAATACAAATACGTGGACATAGACATCCAGAGTAAGTTTTTTGTATGCTTATAGATCAATATTTATATTTAAATAGTCAGAATACTTTTGCAAAGATTTTGTCAGAGAGAAAATGACAGATTTTTTATGTTTGAAACAAACATCTGAGAATTAAACTTGGAAAAAAGTCTCTTTGGAAGAGGGATATGTCAGCCTAATAAATGGTTTTGCAAATAAGACATCTATTTCAGCTTATTTTCTTTTTATGTAGTTTACAAGAAATCCAACTGCTAACCTTTTCAATGTTTTAAAATGATATGCTTTTAAACATCTGTGGTTCATTATCATAAATATCACAGTTGTGCAGAAACCTCCCATATGTGATATGTCATAACAGTGAGAGTGGGATGCACTGAAATGATGAATCCCAGGAATTTATTATATCTTGCTGAGATCTATAAAGGGTAATATTTCCAATCACAACTTCAATTTCCCATCATTACAGCAATGGGCTTGTGATCTTGGGCAAGAATCCTTTTTTCAACAGATCCTTTAATGACAATAACATCAAAGTCAGTGATTAAAACCTTGAGGTGCATGCAGGTATTAGAAATAATAAATATTGGTTGCTGGTCAAAAATACTCTGTACAATTCACATGTGAATGCGCCTTCTTACAGAAGAAAGTCTAACATAGGAGGCTGAGAAATGAGCAGAGGATGATGAGTGACATACATGTTGTTATTCATTGAGAGATGGTTGGCAGTGTTTTCATTTTTCTCGTATGGAGTTTTGGAGCCTGTCTCATAGCATGTGGCATATTAAGCACAATAAAGATGTTCTTTTGGCAGCTGGAGCATGACTAGGAACATCAAGAGAGTCATATATGCATTAATAAATGAGGAACTCAGTTTTCATGTAAATAAATATTAGATCATTAATGTAACTGTTTATTGAGTTCTTGAAATGGAGACACAATCGCTAGCCGTGTCTGGTGTAGGATTACCAAAATTTCAGTTTACTACAGCTAAATGGTTACTATTATGAAGCTTTTGCTCTTCTGTAGCACCTTGAGCATCAAGCATGAATCATTTTCTTACAACTGCTGTTCCGACACAAAGCGATCAAGCAATTTTTGCTCTGATGAGCTCACAATCTAGTTAAACTCCTTAAGCTCTAACACAAAGTGAGTATGCAGGACATGGGACGTTTTAGTCTATGTGGCTGCTCTCATCAGGCTACCATTTGTCCTATCTCTTGTAATGCAGCTGGGTAGTATGAGTAGTGTCAGTTAGCCATTTCATGGCTTTCCACATACCTCATCTCTGTGACAACTGCATGAACATACTAAATACACCATATATCATAAGAATCATACACCATCATCATTACCAAGCAATGGTAATAGTATTGGGAGACCACCTTTTCATTTTAGGCAGACTGACAGATGGTTTGATCTCTTCTCTCTGTTAACCTTTTCAGACTCCTTACAACACGCACTATCCATCCAAATGACACAGGTTTTGCTAACTGCTTTTCTTCTTTGATATCTGGGGATTGTTTAAATACAAATCTGAAAACATCTTATTGGAAGAAGTCTTTGTAATGGGGTGTTTTATTTCTGAAAAGAAACATCCATACCTTCTTCTTGAAACCTGGCACTTCTGATCATTTAAATAACTTGTCAGTGGAACAGTCTGAGCTATTTTCTGCTTTCTTGCATGTACTTGCTCATCTTGTACTCAGAAGTACTCAGTTCCATGCCCAAATGTCTTTCAGTCTTTGGAGAGAACTCGATGTGCAGGACACAGCTAGATGAGTGAATTGTATAGTAAGACACGGTATTTCTTTAGTTTTTTTTTTTTACTGAATGAACCCCTTATATATAGGCCTACTGTAGACCTGAAAGGACAAGGAAATTACTTAATTACTTGAATGTAGAAATTTTATGAATGGAAAAGACTTTAAGGTCCTATCTAGTACATCTTTGATTTGAAGCAGGGTTATGCACTGAGAATGGTCTTGAGTGACTTTTGGATTAAACTGGTATTTGATTAACCTCACATTAAAACCCTGCAATGTTCTCAGCACCTTGTTTCAGTGGTTAGCTGGAAAGTTTTCTTCAATATCCCTCGGAACCTCCTCACAACTGATATCCACAAAACCCTTTTAATTTCTCATTACACTGCTTAGTACTTGAAGGACCTGAGGAAGGATTAATTCATCACTCTTTATAGTTTTTACATAAAGAATTGTACACAGGCTTTGTGTATAAAGCAAGTTTTCTTCAACAGAGAATAAGAACCAAAAATCCTATTTGCTCTATATTTAGTGTACTATGTTCTTTTATTTGGAATATCAGCAATGTCTAAGAGGTAGGTGTAATGTCACAGGTGGGACAGCTGATGAAACTGAAACTGGATCTGTTTTGTGTGCCTGGCAGGGCAAGAAAGTATGGTTAGTGCCAGGGCTGATTCCTTAGGTTATGTAGCTGATACTCAGCCTGGTACAGGCAGCTTAAGTACTGTAAATTTTGCATGTCTGCATTAGCTTTTTCTCAGAAGCCATTTGAGTTTAAGGAAGCAAACATTACTGGTGCAGAACTTTGTGAGAATAAGTGGGAATGCAATGCAATCCTGTGCCACATTCCCTGGTCATCTCGGTTCATGAGACATCATTGTTTTGAAAAAGTTCACATTTGCACCTAACTTCAGACTAAGGATTTTATCTAAGGCTACAGTTCTCTTCAACTCTCATAACAATTGGCTTCAGTTTCATCTCTGCTGGCCCTTGGTCCAAATAATCTTCAATGTTCTCTATCCTTATGATCGCTTCATCTCCTTCCACCTACTTCTAATTTCTCTCCTACATATCAGTACTTCTCAGAGCCTTTTCATTTTCTTTCCCTCTTCTTGCTATTAACCTCGTCAAATACTCTTGTTTCTGTGGTAGAATTGGGAATTGAAAGCATCAGTGCTTTTGGATGAGATATGGTAAGAAAATAGTGTCTTACTTTCATGCAATTCACCTTTTTCCCTTGTTGCAAAAAGTTGCAGGGTTTCATAAAGCAAGGTCAATAGATGAGCAAAATATAAAAGGTCTAAAAGTGTCAAATTCATAACTCCAGGGGAACATAGAGTATAGATATAAGTACTTCTCCTGATTCCTTGTGTTGAATCTGGATGTGGTCTTTGGACTTCTGCAATGCACGCAGATGGCAGTAATGAAGGAATCTTGAAGTTTCTGAATGCTGAGCAGCATGGTAGGAGCAGTGTACTCCCAGCCAATTTCACTCCACAGCATGACCTCTTTTTGAACGTGACCTGTAGTGTTTGACTGGGTGATACTATATCTCTGAGCTATGATATTTAAGCAATTACTTTATCACAGTTAGTTTTTTTTAAATACTTTTGACTTCTCAACATAATTAATTTCTCAGAAAGGGATGACAAATGTTTCCAGTTATAGGCTATTTAATAGACAGTAGATCACCAGTAGTTTTTGATGGAGAGGCATGTCTTTATACAACATAACAAGTTACATTCTTAAGACCCTGTTTGATTGTTTTGCTTTTTGGTTTGGGTTTTGTTTCTCTTTCAAAGGGTGGAAAATCATAAGTTAAAAGAGGATCTACTTATAATTTATCAAGGCTGCAACCTATACAGTGATTAGTATAGAGAATTTCCACTTCCCACATTTGTGGTGACAGGCAAATTTTGTCTTTTTCGTGAGCTGACAGCTTTTAGGAGATTGCATGGAATCTGTTAAAATGCCTGTCATATCACCAACATAAACCGTAATGGGTGGTTTTCCACCAGGGAGGCCTTGCTGACAGAAAGCCTTCCGTCAAAATCCTACTGTGAGCACATGACCTGTTCTGTGAGCAGTTCCTGGCCTCGGGGAGCAGTGTGGACACCAGCACAATCTAAGCACTGAGAAATCATTGCTACTGCTTCCAAATTCTGTGTTTTCTCCACCTCCCTCCTGCTTCTATTGCAGTGTCAGACTTTGCAAGCAGGGGTCTGTGACGTGACAGACTGAGATAGGTTTGTCCGGAGGGACTGGGGTATCTGAGGGTATAGAGCTTTTTGTTTCTATTCTATTTATAATCTGTATTGCTTTCAGCAAAATTCAGTGAAATGGCAAATAGGCTGATGAAATTCTGGTTTGTATCCCACTGTGAATCCAAGGATAGTTCTCTTGCCCTCAAGTAAAGCAGAAGAAATGAGAGCAGATTTCAGTTAACAGTATGTAAGCAATCCTAAAACTTGTGCAGAAGCAGATCCTTCAGGTGCTGGGATAATTTTTATACAGCAGACTGTGATGACTGTAGAGTTTTGAACTTCTCTCAGTAAGAGGTTAGTCAGGTACAAATTCATAGGATCACAACTTCATTCTTTCTAAACTACTTCTAATGCCTTTGTCCATGTGGTGGGTACTGGTGGTGGGGGCCGTGGGGCCTCTGTGAGGAGCGGGGGCTGCCCTGCCCCAGACACAGCTGGTTCCGGTTGGCTCCAGGTGGTTGCACAGGTGCCTCAGCCCAGGGCACAGCTGAGCCCGTCAGCGAGGCCGGTGGTACCTCTGTGGAAATGAGTCTAAGAAAGGGGCCAAACACTGTCTGGGAGTGAGGGGAAAAGTGTGAGAGAACAGCATGAACCCCAGGGATGGGGGAGAAGGAGATGGAAGAGGAGGAAGGGCTTCAGGCATCGAAGTTGGGATTCCCTGAGCCCCTGCAGGACACCACACGGAAGCAGGTGGGTTTGACCTGAGGGAAGCTGCAGCCCGGGGTGGAACTCACATTGGGCAGGTGAAAAGTGTGAGGAGGAAAGAGCTGCAGAGAGAAACTGCAGGGTATTGATCATAACCTCCTGTTCCCCATCCTTCTGTGTTGCCCAGGGAAAGGAAGCAGGGTTGCTGGGAATGGAGGAGTGAAGCTGAGCCTGGGGAAGAGAGTGATGGAGGGGTGGTGGGGTGTGGTGTGGTGAGGAGGGACAGTCTGGTTTTATTTTTGTCTTTTTCTTACCATCCAAATCTATTTTAATTGTCAATAAATTCACTTTCCCTGAGTCAAATCTGCTTTGCCTGTGTTGGTAACTGATAAGCGATCTCCATACTCTGATTTTGACTTGTCAGCTTTTTCATACTTTCTCCCTCTGTCCTGTTGAGGAGGCGGAGAAAGAGTGCCTGGGTCAGCATATGGGTATAGCCCAAGGTCAACTCACCACTGATGATTTGACAAATAACTTCCCATGTCTCATGTTCTATGCCTTATTCAAAAGTTGAGATTTTTGCTTTTGGTTAGTTTTTAATTTAACCTTTCTCATCAGAAAATGGAGTTGTTCGGAAATTCAGGAACTAGTAACAGTTCATTCTTCCTGGTAGTGATCCCATTTTGGGATACAACCCCAGTGAATGCTCCATGAGGTCCTCTGGCAGCCCTGTCTTCAAGTTGATATGTTTGAAAATAGAGGCAAAATTGGATGAAGAGATCTTCTGTGTAACTTCTCAGGACTGTTGTGTGGCCATTCACTTTAAGATTCTCTCTGTTCTTTAAGATCAATTATAGGGATTACATAGTCAGGAAAAGCTTAGTTACTGGTCAGGCTGTAAGAGAATCTGGGATGATTTTTTTTCCTTTAAAAACAGTGACAGTGAATTTAATTATGCAAAGTGATATATTTTCAGTAAAATTCATTATCTTTGATCTTCTGTTGTCTGTATCCGTACCTGTAGTTATTCATGAAAGTGTAATGCAGTTTTTAAAGATCCAATAGATATGAAATGTAAAATCAAAATAGTGAGAGCATACAGATAAGTGAAAAGTCTACAGCAACAGTAACTCAAGGAGTGTGTAGGGGATATAGAACAGATTGAAAAGAAAACAAATCAACCTTCACATGCAAACATATTGTTCAGAGATCAAAACATTGAAAGTTTGCTTAGAAATTGCAAGATTTCTTAATTCTAGAACTGGTAGTTACATCACTGTTAATCCAGTAAATTGTGTAAAAGGAATCTGCTGGACTTGGAGAAGGAGCTTGAGTCTCAAACATTTATGCTTTAGAGACATTTTTCTCGTTATGCCAGTCTTCCTAAATATTTTAATTTTTCCATGTAGAGTGAAACAAGATTATTTACAGCTACTGTTTAAGTTCTCATAATCCTTAGTTTTTACTGATAGTGCAGCTCATGAACTGTATCACAATCCTGATAGTTAGTAGTTAAGGTTTTTCTGTTATGTGAGACTTTTGTGGTAGATTGTGAGGTTGAATATTTTGTAAACAACCAATTTCAAGCTAAAGATTTTCTAACTATCTGAAACCACTTTGCTAGCAGAAGAGCCTTTAGAGATCTCAGGTTACGATGAGTATAACAAGGTCTCTGCTGCTACTGGCCACTTTGTAGAACTAAGTGTGCATTTTGTGCATTTGATCTGAATGATCACAAAATACTCATGTCCAAAGTGTTTTGTTTACCTCCTACCTTCCCAATTAGCATGGTCAAAATCTCTTGTCTTTCTGAAAGTGCATATTCATAGGATTTCTCTGAATTATAGTCACACAAATAATACAGCTTCTTTGAAAGCTTTCCAACCTTAGATTTGGAGATATTTCTTCCCAAGATCTATACATAAGCCAATAACAAAGAGATGTTTGAAGTCTGTATTCCAATACGAATACTTATAATTGTGTTTCTTCTTTTTTGCCCCCAGTGAAATTTGATGACTGCAAGGGGAATAACAAATTGAACTTCGAAGTTTCTAACCCAGACTTTAAGGTGGAACGCGATGGGTCTTTAGTTGCACTAAAGAATGTATCGGAAGCTGGCAGAGCCTTGTTTGTCCACGCGCGGTCTGAACACGCTGAGGATATGGCAGAAATTTTGATTGTTGGAGCAAATGAAAAACATGGTGCATTAAAGGTAAGATAAATACAAAAAACAAGGAGGGAAGTGCTGAGGAAATGCTGCTAGGTATGCACGTGTGCCATCTAGGACTGTAAGCAGTGTTAGTATGTTAAAAAAGGTCAAAATTGATCTTTAGATACTGCTATAATGTTGTAGGAATTAGTTAACTTCAAATACAAGTCTTCCAGATTTTAAAAGATGTATTTATTACGTTTTTCAGGTGTAAATGCTAAACAGTCATAAAAATTTTATTCAAATGAAAGAGCCAAAGTATCAAAATTGCCTGGTTCTTCTGGTGTACATTGAGCCAGACAACCAGAGTTTGGTTGTCACTGAAAATGGAAAACCCTAGTCTAGATGTGTAATTTAGAATTTACAAATGCTTCACCTTTGCTCCAAGTCTACATGGGAATGAAATCTGTGCTGTGGAACTTAAATTTTCATATAGGTCTGCTGATTTGATATTGTTATGTGTTAAACTATAGAAACATCTGCACACAAAGCGCAGCATAAATTTATGGTCTGCATGCACTAGTGATTTTTGTTCCATTCTGTCCACTGAATGATATGTCCTTTCTTTTCCACTTCTGTATTTCATTGTAATACTAACCTCATACAACGAGGAAAAAGTGCTTGGCAAATTGTTTATTTCACACCCATGAACATAACAAAAGGAAAGATGAGATTGCCTTCCTTTCTGTGGCATGGCATTTAAAAGAGAAACAATATAGTGGCCAACTACACAATTAAGCCTGATACCTATCCAGACCTATGACTTCAAGGAGGTATAAAGAGACCATGATAAAAATGACTGGTCATTGTCTTATTTTGGTACTTAGACTTTCATCTGCTAACTTTCTGATTATATTTCCAACAATAGCTTAGTCTACCTTCTGTGAGTTTGTAGCTGAGGGAAAGGTTTTAATCTGCACTTTAAGCAACATGTGATGTGAATATATATTGCCAGTGGGAAAGAAAATACCAGAATATGGAACAGCAGAGAGCTGATCAGAACACTTAAACGGAATTTGATTTGATTTAAATATGCTGTTTCTCCATAAAGTTAAATTTTAACCAGGTCATACTTGAGAGAGTCTTTTACATAGTGGAACTGGCGATTTAAGAACATGCACTGCCAAATTCAGAGTAGAAAAGCTGCACTTGCAGGTGCTGGGCATGGGCTGTCCTTTGTCTCAAGCTCTCAAGGCATAGTCCTTCTGGTGCATTCCCAAGAATGTTCAAAAGATTTTGTTCTCACTTCAGGTTTTGAAATTTTAGGAGCAATTTCAAAATGAGGATTTCTATTCTCCAGATAAAAGTTCCTGAAATGCAAGAGGAGTTTGAGATATCTCTGAGAGGAGATCATCTGGAGTTAAACTTGAAGAGATTGGTTTCTGTGTGAAGAACTGATTCTCTGAGAATCATATTCTGAAGTTTTGTTCTGGGTTGCTTTGATTTGGTTTTTTTGTTTGTTTTTTATGCAGTGTCTTTGAGGTATTGTATTCTGGGAACATAACAATCTAGATGAATCTTGTCTCATGAGCAGGAATTAACAAATGTGTGTTTTCACAAACTGTGACATAGCTTTGTCAGTGACCTTTTTTCTTTATGTCCTATTTGAGTTCTTATTAGTCTCCTCTCAATAATAATTAATGCCTAGTGTTAAAATCTAGCATCAGACTACATTCAAAAGCCAAATGTAATTTGGCCTCACTCTTGTATTCTGTTCCAGCCACTTTGTGTCACTTCAGAGAGAGAAAACAAATCTAAATCTGGCATATTGTGCCATTTGCCAGTTTTACCTCATAGGTGACTCCTCAAGGAAATATCACAGCATCATCTCTACCTGCATTAATCAATTCTTTATGGATTTTGATATTTAGTTCAAAACTAGAAGATTATCCTTTTAGTATGGTGATCCTTGATGTCTTCACTGTCAGGAGTTAAATGATGCATTGATGTATTGTGGGAAATCAGTTTAGGAAGGATCATCAGTTTGAAGGGAATATACAAATTTTTGGGGCTGGCTGTCCTACTCTGGCCTCAGCCAGCACTTCGTATCTGTTATGTCAATCCTTTTTACCAACAGTTTCAGCCATTGTTTGCTTATTTTAAACACAACACAGACAATCTTGTCTTTCAGTTTGTCATCCTTGAGAAGGATATAAAGATTACAGCATCCCATCTAAAGTGATTTTATGATAAATTTCAACTTAATCCTGTACTTCTGCAGTCTAAATGTGTCAGCATGGAAACAGCAGAACTGCTCCATCTGTTTATGCAAGGAATCTTGGCTAAGAAATGCTCAGATGGAGCCTTAGTAATGCAGGACAACTCTGTAATGTTGAGATGAGCACATACTGGAGCACTGCTTAGCATTCAGTACTTAGAGTACAGTACCTTGTTTAATTAGGGGATAAGTAGTTCTTAAGTATTTCTCCACTGCCAGCTATTGCCATTTCTTTTCTGAAAGCATGTAACCTACATCTGTGAAATCCCCATTGTTCATGTTTCTAATAGCAGTTTCCTACCGTGTTTGGAAATGACTAACAATGATCCTTAGTGTGCTGACTGGCAGCCTGAGCCTAGGAAGCGATAGCATAATTCTTAAAACTTTCTGATTGCTACTAACTGTGCTTTAGTCAAAAATTAAAAATATTTAGAGGTGCAGTCTGGAGTGTGGAGGAAAGCTTTTGGTACTCTATTGGTGGAGGAGTATGAAGGTGTGGGAAGATTCCTGCTTGCCTCACTGTTCACTACTGTGTGAATAACTTCATGGCCATAGTATAGTAAGTGGCTGTTAGAATACCATTTACTATTTAACTCTGCTTTTTGAGCCTGAAGGGTATATTATTCTCACTTTTCTGCCAGAGGTACATTAGAGCTGCAGATCATGCAGCTTTCTATCAAAAGGTGGCCATGACTACAATATGAGAAGATAGATGGTTCCTCAACACTATCAGCCAACTTGGCTGCCATGCTATGATCACAGAATCTTTTGCAGGGTTTGTTGACAGAAGAACAGATACAACACCGCTGCTTTTCCAGATGTCTGGATGTTTCTTCAAAATACTCTAAAACCCATGTGTGTATACTTAGAGATGTGCATACATGCTGTGGAGAGCAAAAATCCGTACATCAGATTACAGTTGGATGGCTTTCTACAACCTGCTGTTAGTGGCCCTTTCCTCCTCTGGTTTTGGCTACATGTATTGGTTTCTGTCTGACTTGAAAGAGAGCAGTACTCACAAAAAAAGCTACTGTCATTTTTAAGAGGTGTATGGATTATGAGTGCACAGAAGAGTTGCCCTGGGCCTTTGCAAGGTGTAATGTTATGGTGTTATGTTACAGTCATCTTCTGAATAGTTATATGTATGTGCATGCGTGTACCTTGAATAAGTGCTTGATGAAAGGAATGAAGTTCACTGTTGTTCACCGTAGTGATGGTGTATGCACATCTGTGTTTGTGCTGTGCTTTGCTCAATGTTTTCTTTATAGCCTATCACACACTCAATACTTGAGTGCTTGGTGATATTAAAAGGAAAAGTCATGGAAATGTTTTGCTTCACCCAGCATTCTCAAAATGAACTTTGAGATCTTTCTGAATAATTCATAAAATTGCTAAGGTTCAGATCCCTATTGAAAAAATAAGCCACTCACAAACCCTGGTTGGGGACCAGCTGATGAGAAGAAATTGATTTTTAACTTCTATCTTATCCAATGCTTGGCTGTGCTTTGTTTTATGGAAATAGCTGGGCAAACAAAAGTTGGAAGTTTCATCACATCTGAGTATTTGACCAGACATTATTTGATTTATTTAATTAAAGAGTCTGGTTTTGTGGAAGAGAGAAAGTATAGCCAATCTTTTGTAGTCTCAGATTGTGAGTTGCAAAAGGCAGTGAGCAGGGAATTGAACTGTGTCTTCTAATGCTAAATAAAGCACTTGTCTGCTAGTCCTCTTCCCCCTTGTAATCTAATGCTGGGTTTAATGAATATACCATTAGTACACTGGGAACTTAAAGAAAACCTTAGGAAAAAAAATCTTTCTTTGCCTTTTTTTTTTTAATTCCCTACAGCAAAGGGAGTTATTTAGAACTTTTATTTGTTAGAGCATCACAGACACAGGATAAGGAGTGATGGGGAGTGAGATATCAAGAGTCTGGCACCAAAGCAGATAAGAGGGCAGACAGATATTCAGAAATTCCAGGCTGGTAGTAACTTCACTGTGTGGTGCTCAGCAGTCTTCCATACAGAAGGATGAAATGATTAAATAGAAACTGTCAAACCCTCAGGACACTTTTCAGGCACTAGATGGAAAAGGAATAGGAGAAAGAAAAGAAGAGATAAGAGGAAGGAACACACCCTGAGACAGCATGTTGTAGAAAAGAAGTTTAAAATCATCTCCAACAGTAGCTCAGATTGAAGGAAATGAAGTTGCTTTAGTCCTACTAGTCCATCCAGTCCACTTTGTAGCAGCCAGAGGCTAGTCAGATACTCTGCTTCTACTTTTCCCTTTGTCAGACCATTGCTTTTCCCAACATCAGTATCCTGCTATGTTTATTATAATGGAGACAAGAAAGGCAGCCTAGCCAAAAACTTCCTCAGCTACTTTTCAAACCTGAATTCTGGTTTCAACCAAGTCACTGCCAGGACGTATATGTTTGTGCAAGTTGCTTTACACCTGTGCCTCTGTTTCCTAAAGTACCAAACAGAAATAATGAAACTAAACTCCTTGGATTTAAATGTTAGCATTTCTTGTTTATGTTTTACTCTCTGCTTTATCCCTGCAGGATAGGGATTGCAAATTCTATTGATATGAGATAAAAAGTGCCTAGAGCCTTAAATCCTACATGTGTGGCTTTCTGCCTTAGGACAGATGATAAAGGATCAATAATCTTATTATGAATCAGGATTGCCTCCCTGAAAAAAATATTCATGCTGGGAAGTGAATAGTTGAGTTTGGTCCTCTGTCAGTTCAATAATTCATTTGGAAAATAATACCAAGAATCAGCCTATCTGATGTAGCAAGCAGCTGTTTCTATTGATGTATATTAGCTTTATTTTTTTTTTTCAGTTTGGAATAGAGTTCCAAATAGACTGAAAATGACTGTGCAAAAGTATGAAGATGGACTCTCATATGAGATATTGACAAACAGGCTAGAAGTGTTTCATATTATTAGATTTTGCATACAGCAGTTTCTGCAAAAAAAAAAAGTAATGCACTGCATAAATAAAATACCATGTTTTGCATTTAATTTGAAGACACAAAATAGAATAAGTCACAGGGGTACATCAATATCTACGATACACTTATGAGTTTTTATACTGATCAAAACAGTATGTAGATACCAATTCTGACAGGAAAGCTGTGGAGATATTTTGCCTTTGGATATGAAGATGTCCTTCAGACATAGTAAAGATGGATTTTCTTAAAAAGCACATAAAGCCAAATTCATCTCACTTTTGCATTCTTTTTGGCAGAAAGCTCAAAACAGTGACATTCTCCTATCAGCTGTTAAATTATTAACTTATTTACCTTTTGATTAACTTATTTCACTGTTGTTTATTACCCACTGCAAACTCTTATTGACTTGGAATTCACACACAAAAAGCTGACATGTAAGTGAGTTTAGAATTCAGTACCTGTGTGCTGATGGTATTTTGGTTTTTTTTTTTTTAATCTACAATGCTACATTGCAAGTTTCAAAGAATATAGAATACATCTTATTTGATGTTACTGAAATAAAGAGCTTGTTCTTATCAATGGGTCATTCTGTAGTATCATTTAGCTGCTTTTTTGGCTATATTTTTATTAAAATCCTCTGTGCAGACCACTTGTTGTTGGGGAAAAAACAAAGAGCTCCTTTTATATAAGAAATCTCTTTAACTGCTGAAATAATCTACTTTCCATTCAAATTACAGTCACCCAATTTCCATTATTTTTTTCCTTCAACTTGATTCAGAACCTGCTGAAACACTCAGATTCCAACAGAATTTAGATCAAGCCCTCAAAGAAAAGGTTTTATCTGACAAAATATTGTACGGACATGTTGCCTATACCTCTTTGCTGGACTGTTTGAGTGTGACTCTGCAAGTCCCATGGCAGTGTACAGTGCACACTTTCGTACTCAGCCACACACCCCACTTAACTCTGCAGCAAAGCCTCACCTCCATTGACAGGCTCATGCATTTGCTCAAGTCTGGACTGAATTTATACTTCCAGCTTAACTCTGCAAATTCCCACCACCAAAGAAATGCAGGTTTCATATACACTGGCTTTAGAGTTTGCTCTGACAAAGATCCATTTATCCGAGAATTATTATGGTGCCAAGAGATGTTGCAGTTGCCATAGCAACAATTACATATTGTGTTGAATGGCAGAGTAAATACTATAAAGAACATGAGCCACTGGTGGTTTTCATTAATTTAATGTTCCTTTTTTGGGCAAAGGGTGCCTTGTAAGTTTATTCACTGGATGTATAAATGCTCAGATCAAACGTGTGGGCTTGCTTTCCTTCTATTTCTCTCAGTGCGCAACTTCAGCATGTAAATGAGAAGTACTTGGTTATTTAAGGAGAGAAAAATGGTCTTATAGACTGGAGACATGAATAATTGACTGTGAAACAAGAAGGTGTTAGCTTCTGTGAATGTTCAGTGCTTTTCTCTATGAGTAATCTACATTCAGAATTTATGTGAATTTCAGAATTTATGTATTTATCCAGGAAAAGGGACTTTGTGCTTTTCAGTAGCAAGCTGAGACATGTATAGAATGACATGTCTTAGTAGAGCTAAGACAGGTATAGAATAACTTAACAGTGATTCACAGGCAAAATGAGATGATTTTTTAAACAAATGCAAACCTTGTTAATTATTCCAAATTATTAACAGGCTATTGAATGATGACAGGCAAAAATATTCTAAATGAATATGGTTCATTGAAAACATGAAAAATCATAGTTCCTTTCAGCCCTGAACTGCATTTAGTCTCAGTTAGTTTTCCCTGTGGTAAGAGGTAGCATTCATAGGACAATTTCACTGTTGCTTGGTGTGCTTCTGGTGTAAACTTGAGGTTTTTGTGAAAGCTCAGAACTCAATACAATTCTGAAATGCAACCAATTATATTCTACTTCATTTTAAAACACATTTATGTTTTATCCTTCATCTATAAGACCTAATGGCAAAACTTTCATAAATCTCAATGAGAGAGATTATTAAAAGATTGCTGAAGTCTTTTTTCTGAACTAAAAATAACCATGGCACAGAATGCCATGAAAATACCTATTTACATCTTACCCCTACAATATTTTTATGATAAATGAGTGGTGTGAAGACATTTTGAATTTAATTAGCTTCTTTTTATGATTGTGGATGCTAACTGTCCTTGATCCATTAACAAAAATACCCACTGAATTTTTTAGAAGAGTGATAAACTATCATGCATTGACATGTATTTTTTTTCAAGTTGTTATTGTTCTGAGTCCAGCCTGCAAATGTTCTGATGTAGAGAAATGTATACCAATCTTATGTGTTAATCTCCAGAGACTGACAGAGTTGGGTGGAAGTTTGTGCCAGAGATATGGGAAACATTTAAAGGAATCACTTGGAAAAGGTTTAAATTCTAAATTCATTGTAGTATATGAGGATGTAAGTGGGAAAGCAACAGGCTAAGCATGATTTAGTAGAACATTAAGCAAGATCATAAAGGATAAGTAGATGTCTCTGAGGATATGTAATATCTTTCATTTATAAAGTGGCTTTCATCCTGTAAGATCCTTAAAGTGTAACTATTAAATACACAGAGAACAAATATGTTTATGTGCATGTCTGTTTACATACATCTGTAAAAAGAGATATTTGCATAGATATCTTTATCATTTCATAATACTTTTTCACATCGGAATAAGAAGAGTGTCATTTTTAAATAAGGATTTTGGGGAAAGGGCATGATGATTTCTATATGACACTAAAGTTGCCATGACATCTTTCATGTCCCCAAATCCTTAATGAATAAAAGATGTTAACAGAAATGAGAATAACCCGTGAGACATCTGATACAAAGAAAAATCGTCCATTTCTTCCACAGTTGTTTTGTGATCCAGCGTACAGGAATGATACAGTCAGTGCATGACAACTACCTCAATTTCACCAATGATACCTCAGATTTGTTAAGGAACAGAGACAATTCCTAGACGAGATCAACTTCAGTTGTGTTCAAAACTAAAATCAAGGTTCCTTTTTGTTGTCAGAATCTCAAAATATTACTGCTGTTTTCCCACTACAGGCTTTTCCATCAGCTTCCAGAACCAGAGTGTATTTGAGAAAGAGCTGTAATAGCAGGAGAAATTAGTCATATGAAAAGATGATTTCCTGAGTGAGAGTTTAGTCATTTCTCTCCATCAGAGACATCAATAATCAATCCCTAATGATTGCCCAAATAGTTCTGGTTTTCAGAAACTTGAAGGAACATTTATTATGGTTATTATAGCAACACCTATCTCGGCACATATCTTAAGCACTTAATGGAGCATCATAGAAAAAAAAAAAAAAAAATCTGAGTTTGTCCTCCCCTAAGAATTGATTCTGCCACTGCAAGGACAGATGGCTCCCTCTGGACCTAAAATCCTTATTTTGTGATCATTACAATTTGCTTACTTTTAAAAATATCCCTTTACATCTTATTTTACAGCTGATTTTCTTAATACCTAGAACAACTTGCCAAGTTGGAGAAATATTCAATATGAGAATGACAGAGTTAAAGCTTAATATAATTTGGTATCTCCATAGTAAAGAACTCTGCTAAGACAGTGCTCTTGGAGTTATTAATCGTCAAGTTCCCCACTTCTCATTTCACCACTGAATCAAACTGAGTAACCTTTGCATTAAGCAGCTGATCAGTCTTAGAAAAAAATAGTTTTACTAGTTGTATCTCCCTCATTTACTGAGGGCCCCTAGGGATAGCGATTACATAGGCAGGGTGGCAGCAGGTCAATTTGAACTGGCCAATAGTCCTGCTATGCACAGTAATTGGCTGCTGCTGATACTTTTGCTACCACTAAAATTCCTCAGTGTCATTCGCTACTATGAAAAAGATTATTTTTTAAGTTAACTGGCAAACAGATGTACTAGCAGCAAAGGAGAGACAATGTAGCTTTTACTTTCCTAATGACCTCACTATGACTGTAATTTGGTGCATAATGGTAAACAAGAAGCTTCCTGGTGAGAAGGAATAGATTTGTTTAAATATTTTTAGTAATTGTTCTGGAAACTGGTTTGATTTAAGTTCTGTCAACACAAAGTCATTTAGTCAGCAACTGTTCAAACTACTGTGAGCACATATATTTATTTCACCTGCAAGTCAGCAAGCACCCTTGTGGTATTCAATACTTGTTGAATCATTCGGTATCTATTTCAACTGAGAAGGAAATTATCTTGAAATCTCTTTGTCTTTTGTTTCTTTTCCATCTGTAAAATTACCTTGTGGTTTTGAGATAAATGAATCATGGATGTAGTATATGCAGCTTTTAAAGATAAGGGACAGACTATAATCCTTTTAAAATGAGAACTGGATCTAGCTCTTGGTATACCAGTCTTGTGGACTACATTGTATGACCTTCGTACAATATTGTAGCTTCTACTACTTAAGAGGGTTCTTTTTTGCCTCATTAATCAGAAATGGGTTAAATGCTTAACTTTATTTAAAGTACATTTGTCTCTATAATAGCACTAATCACACTGGAGAATTACTGAATATTTTATGTGGCCAAGTACGCTGCTCTACAGTTAGTGTCAAGGCAGTAAGGATGAAGTGTGTTTTGTTTTCTTCTTGGAAGTGGTCTCTGTCAAACATTTTGTGATGTGACCTGTGTATTCACAAAAAGAAATTTATATTCTTTTTTTTCTTGTGTATATATGAACTTTATCTTCAGGTTCCTTGTCTCTCATAAGTATAAATGTAGAAACGACAAGATTTTCTGAAGCTTTAAGGCCCTCACTAATAAGAAACAACACAGAGTTAAGCATTTTCGTATCCTCCTGATGCCAAATGTCTTTTCAGAGTTGCTAGAACAAGCATGAAAAATGCATCCATCAGATGAAGATTTATACACTTTGCAGACTTAATGATCATTATCTACAAGCTATTAAGAAAAAAAAATCCAATTTCTTTTTTTAATTATTTGAGATCCCATTTGATGCTGTATTTTAACATATTGAGTGTTTGTGGGGTTTTTTTTTACACTTTCCTTTTTTTTTCCCTCCAGCATTGAACACTGTTGTGCTGTTTAAAGGTTTATCCTCTAATAACCTGAAGAAAGGCAACAGTACAAGTTTTTTTAAAATCTAGATGTCTGTACCAAATGTTAATTCTCAGTTATCAACATAGATTTTTTTTTTTGCTATAGAGATTTCAAAGGACTATCCCAGCAGATACTGAAGAATTTCTACATCTACTGACATTAGTACACAACAGTATTGCCTGCTTTTTTGACCTCCTGAAATAAGAAATGATAGTAGGAAATTTGTTCAGATTTACCCTACTAATAATTTAAAAGGCTGGATCAAAATGCAGAGGATTCCCTTGAAGTACAATGGTGTGGTCATAAAATAGCATGTCAACCTCTATGAAATAAGGCACTTTATGTGCCTCATGAGAGCACTCATTTTGATTTGGATATTGTTGAACTAAAAAGATTCCAATAGGTTCAAAATTCCTGAATGGCTGATAAATACTACACTCTGCATAAGAAAAAATTCCCATACCTTTAATATTTTTAATTTCCTCTGAAGAGGAAAAAAAAGGTCATTCTGTATCATAGGAAATTACTGACTGCTGAAAGAATATGTTGGTACACAAAATCGCTGGTGGGATCAGGTTACTCTGTCCTTGTGCTCCAGTATGGCAGCATCTGGCAACAAGAATATACAGACTAGATCTTCTGTTCTTATTGCTATTCTTGCTGTAAAATATCAACTCGTGTCTTAGATTAAAGTGATCATTACACTAGTAGATTGTATTTGGTTTGTCATGCATTAATCCTACCAGCCTTTTACAGCAGAATTGCCTGCTAGAAATAAAACAGACTGAATTCCTGATTTAAGAAATAGGAATTTCCTTATTTTTTCAGTACTGGTTCACTCAGAAATCGTCTTATCAGTCATAGACCAATTCATTTACTGTCTATATCAGAAACTGAACCTTCATACTGAAAGGTTCATTGGAACTGTGCACATGTATTTAATTTCCAGCTATGTCTGTAGAAACATTACTAACAGGTTAGTGTGGGATATCTTGCAAGAGAGACTTCGAAATATGTTTTTTTTCAATGTCCACATTGTAGTTTAGTTTTGAGAATAATAATAATGGTTTTCCACAGAGGTGAGTTGTTTCATTAGCTGATCAAGGGAAAAATTGTCAACTGAGTGTGATGCGAAGTTCCAGCCATTTCCTATCCTTTTTGGTTATTCTATTGCCATGTGAATTAGTAAAAAGAACTATGGCTAGTTCACCTTTTGTGTCCTTATTGCTTACAACTTTCGGACTTCATGTGCAGACAACTTTATTTTCTCTGTGTTGCTATATTGTCTTGTCTGTATGTGGCTTGTTCCCTTCCCCCTACTCCTAACAACCAGCCTTTAGAAGATGTTTTGGTCATTAAAGTCATAAAAACCACTCATGCTTCATATTGACCCTCAAATCACAAATTAAAGTGGAGGTAAGGTGGATATCAAAACTTCAGTTTAAAGATTAAAAGTCAAAGTTGGGGAAGATATGACTCTGGATTTGTCTTACTTCTGTAACACACTCATTGCTGACAGCTACATGTATGTGTGTGGTAAGGCTTGAAACTCAAAGTTACAGGGTTGATTTTAGGCATGATTATTCACAAAACCGTGTAATTACTGTGTCATAGGAAAACAGAGAAAGCAGTATGCCAAATGCAATCTCCATTAAGTCAACAGGAGTCGTTGCACTGACTTTAATGAGCTTTGAATCTACTCATAAATCTGCTATGAGCAGTATCCAAATCAGAATTTATTTGAGGGTCACCTTGATGTTAATTGTTAGTGCTTCCATGTTGTTTAATTGCCAGAAAAAAATGGACGTATTAGTAGGGCTGTCGTATGGCATCGTCCTTTCTAGTGCATACTGCTAGCATCAAATTGATCTATATAATATTAATGGGCAATTGCAGTATGCTGGATATATTGTGTGTCTGTGCAACAGGAGAAAAAATGAAAATCTTCAGTTATTTGTAATGTTTTTGCCTTCAGCTGAATCCCTGCAAAATTAATGTTTTTTTGATCAAATGGCTTTTTAGAGGATCTCAGAAGTTTCACACTTTTTCAGTGGCTTTTAATCCCAGATTCTGTTTATTGACTATAATTACTTAAAAATTATATCTCAAATTTGTAAATACCATAAGGCAGATTCTGTTCAGTCCTATGATGTTTAATAAATTTAACATCTGCCAGAAAAGTTCAGTCATCTGTTTCCCGAATGGAAATATTTCATTCTTTAACATGCCATATTTAATTTAATTAGAGGAAAAATATGGGAAATCTGTTAGAAGTATAAAAGGTAAAAGGTTCCTTTAATATTTGTCTACTAAACAGAAAAGTAACCAATTTATTAGAGGGATATAATTACCATATCTTCTAGTGGTACAAAAATATGGAGCCGTTAGTGGATTGGAGAAGGAGAAATTATTTTGGTTTTGTTTAATAGCATTCTCAGTTCCTTGTCACTGCTGGTAATTATTGTGTCTTTTCTTTTAGTTGGCACTCAGTGCATTAGGCTGTATTTAGGATCATTTTATTAATTGAAAATGTATTTCAGAACAATTGTGAATTAGATGAGTAACTTGATTAAAACTCAGTCTTTAAAACTACAAAATGAGAAAATAAGGTGAGGGAAATTAATCTTAACTCCAGACAATTGGAAGATAAGAGTTTGGTTTTCCAGTGAAAGGGTATGTGTTTAGAAGAACCAAGGGAAAGAGCAAAAGCGTTCTGCAATTGCATTATTTCTCCTTCATTTTACTGTAGTAGTAATGGAGTGCTGGCAAAGATTGTGGATTTTGAGACCTTGTTCATACATGTAGTGAAAGCTGTCATCTCCTCAGAGCTTCCAGACAAAACAGAGTTTGGTCAAAATGTAAAACTGTTATAATACTGCCAATCTTCCCTTTTATACCTTTGCCTCAGATTTCTCTGTGGAGAATGGAGACACTCAATAAGTATGTTGAAGTATATTCAGATACAGGGTAATGGGAATTCTTAGCTGGCAGAGACTTAGCAATTTTGAAATTGAAGCTGTTAAAATTGATTGTTTGATTTAACTTTAATCTAAGTAGTTTACTTGGTGAGTTACATCTGAGCTCAACTTCTGGGGACACCTTGGAGATCTTGATGTGACCTGCAGTTTTCCAGGTACACCATTCTGATTCTGTTTCTCTATACAAAGATAATAATCAATTCAGTATATATTGGGATATACAAAGAGGTCTTTGACATCTCATTATTATCATTTCAAATGTCCATGAAGACTGTTTTGTAGTCCCTTCTGATAATAAGATGATTTGTATGTATGAATTGTATTTCTCAAAAAGATAAATATATCCATGGGCTTGTTCTGTGCTGAGTTTTGTAGAAGACATTTTAGCAGGTATTTATGTCTCTAGATAGATGGGGATGGGCTACACAGCTTTTGTGACAACTAATGAACATGAATTACATACTCTTAAAGGCTTCTTCCATTTATTAAATTTAATGTCATTTTTAAAAATATCTGAAAATAAAAATATGGTTCAGAAGATTTTCTTTTAAAAGTTCAGGCACTATAGAGGATATAAATTCTATAATGGGACAACAACTAATTTAATTTGCTTCAGTAATTATCTTATTAATAAAATGGCATGCCAAGCATGTTTTTCCATCAGAAAGTTTCATTTTAATTCTCCCTTTCGTATCTGACATTGTGTTAAATGCAAACACGACTTAACAATTTATATTGATTTGCATGTCATTTCTCTTTTTACTTTTGTATTCAAAAGGAATCAGTGCTGACAAGTTAATGAACTCAGCTACAAATACACAGATAAGGCAAGGGATAGGTTTAGCATCTGCCTTGTTCTAATTATGAGAGGTTTTCCTTAGGTGACTGTTTTGTGTTCACTGCAGGGAAATGGGAATGCCCTGGTTCTTATATTAACTATCAACAGGCAGACTATATGAGAGAAGTGACAGAATAAGGAGCTATTTATAAAAAATCTTTTTACAAATCTAAGTTCATTTATCTCAGTATATTTAAGTATTATGATTCACAGGTGGAATAAAATTACTTACAATGAAGATAGGGCTCTACATTTAGTAAGGGTTCATAAAATTACGCTGCATTGCATCTAGTATTTTTAAATTAACCTCTATAAAGGCAAAGCTTTGGATGGTGGTAGTAGAGATCAGGACTGTAGAACTACCTCTCATCAGATTTTTCACTAAACTTGTTTGTAAATCATTTACCCTGATATACTGTTAATAAATACAATATCTAATATCTAAGAAGTTTTTCCTTTGTCTTTTGGACTTTTAAAACTATATTTTTCCAATTTCTGTTTAGCTATTGTTTAACAGATAAATTGGTGAATCTGATACAGCTGGTCTCTTGGCTGCTGTCTCCTGCAACTGGGAGTCATAATCAGGTCAAATCTGATTCAGCATCAGAAAAAGCAGAAAATCTTAGGCTCTATTTGTTATTGTTTTGAGCTTGTTCATTGTATGAGTTACTCATATAACTTGGCTGTGATTATAGAAAGGAAGAACTGTAAAAATATGGTAAAACTGAACTCTACATTAACTGATGCCAATCTAGAGACTGTGTGCAACCCCCAAGTACTTGTGCTTGTAGAGGCTGAACATACCATAGTGTAGATTTACTAGACGTTACTTTTCCACCACCTGAGAATCTTCTACTAGACTCTGTGCATTACCAGTAGTGATAAAGATAGTTAAGCTAAGCAGGGAATTTAGCCTCCAAAGTGACTTGTGGAGTTTTTGAATTAAAGACTTTCTTTCCAGATGTTGCATGGGCTACAACACCATGAGAAATGAAGTGACAGAAGAAAGAGAAGCTTTATACATTAGCTAGCTTGTGAAGTAAATTTCTGTGGTGACCTTAAAAGGCAGAGAACAGTATCTTTCATACTTTCCATCATATTTTCTCTCTTCAGAAGAACAGGGTGGAGACAGCTGTGGCATGCTGCCCTGAATTCCATATGCACTCGTTGCCAGGCATTACTCTGGCAGTTGGAGTAAACTATTGCCTCTGAGGAAAACACTAATGGTATTTGGCCAACCAGCCAAGTAGCATAAACAAAAATTTAAATCTTATTTTCAAAGTTTTTTTCTGACCAGTTATTAGAAGCCTGTTCTGTCTCCCTGCCATGCTGATGATGCTGACAGACAATGTCCAGGTGCACTAGTTTATTGACTTCAGGGGGAGCTCTTATTTTTCAGGAGAAATCTACAATTGCAGCACAAGAAAATACCTTTTTCTCCCTCCTACCCCAAAACAAACAGAACGCAAAGCACAACTAAGGAATCTCAGCAGCAACATTATTGTTTATCAAGGATGCAAGGTTGAGAGGTTAAAAAGGGTATTTCAATTTTTTTTCCACCTAAATAATTACCCTGGCAACTTAATAGACATGGAGACATCTCATGCAGGACTTAATTTTTAGTCATTTTAGTACTGTTCATGTTTTCCTAAAGTGAGAAAAAGATGAGATAACAAAATGATTGATCTTATTGATCCTTATTTCAAGATTCAAGTTTCAAAAGCTTAAGATTCGAACTTTACATCAATCTTCTGAAGACGTATCTCTCATTTCAGCTATAATTGGAAAAAATACTATGAATATAATACAAAAATATCATGTTTCTATTTGTATTGCAAAAGTAAATATCTCTCAGGACTTGTAACCTAAATTTGCAAACTCAAGAAGTTTGTGATTATTCAAGATAAGGTTCAGACAAGCCTATAAAAACCTGCTGTTTGTTTTGTGGATATGCAGATCATATCTGACATGAGCAATGAGGTCACTTTAAGTCTTTTATTGGTTTTATGGGTAATGTTCATTTCAGTGTATTTCTTGAATTTACTTGGAGAGTTTAAACCTATTTCTGGTGAAAGTACACAGATTTAGTAACATAACAAACCTAGATCCTTTCACTTTTTACTACAATTGAAGTGCTTATAATTCAGAGAAAAAAGGAGGAGAGGGGAAAGAAAGACCTGTCTGAGAATGATCTGGTTTTAATTCTTTTATCTGTGTAGTAAGCAAAGTAGTCTGAGACTTCAGACTTCAGTTCATGTGGTCCCAGTGCCTGAGGAGGGGGACAGCTTCCTGAGACATTGGTGGTATATCACTGAGATACCTGTCTGCTGGTTCTGCTTCTTTACACAGATGTTCAGATCAGCAGCTTGAACTTAACCTTTCCCCTATACTTCACTGCTCTAAAGATACTTAATAGCATTGATAAACCATGTTTTCATGCTGTCCTGAACATATTGCATTAGAAGTACACGCCAAAATTTTGAAGTGGCTCTTTGCAGTGCTTTTGCGGTTTCAGCGACAGTGGGGTGGGCTTTGGGTAATTTTCCTGGTAGTGAATGCTTCTCACCTCTAGAAAAGAAATGGAAGCAATGTTGCCGGGAAACGGATCTTGTTTACACAAAATTTCTGGAAGAGAAACTGGGAAGATGGGGAAGGGACAGAGAAGAGACAAGGTAGAGAAAAATAATGAGGTAAAAGTTGTGGCAGACAGAAGGGGTCACGAAGAGCACCAGAATTAGGGAAAAAAAAAAAGAGGAAAGTAGATGGGAAATTGTGGCTCAGAAAAAAAAAGGAAAATAATGTTAAAGAAAAATAAAGAAGCTATATCTATTCTTACAGGTTTCCTCAAATTGTTCATGCCCCCTCCCTCTGTTTTAGTTTCTCTTTTCAGGCTGTAGCATGAGCTTCATAAAACTTCACTAAGATTATAATGCAATACCTCGGCACCAATCTCTCTTGTTTATGTGTCCATTAGTTCAAAGCCACAGACAGGCAATTTATTGGGTATGAAAAATGTCACCTATGGCACCCTAATTTGCATCTGAAAATTGATTTTTGTCACACTGGGATTTTTAGGACAACCTTTTTTGGCAGCCAACATTGCCACAAAGCATAATAAAAATAATTATGTGACCACAAAAGCAGGTAAGGTTCAGTGTAAATTTAAAATCTCTACAGAATTGTAGTTGGCAAAGCATTATTGATGAGACTGTGCAAGAGTTACCTGTGGTAATCCTTCCTGATGATTTAATATTGACACCTAAACTTAAAACATAACTTGTGATTGCTAGCTAAGTGTATAACAACATAATGGTGGTTGATTATGTTTAGTCAAACATTCCAGAATGACAGTAGAATATTAGAAATGTCAGTTGAACAGCTGATGAACTATTAATTAAAATTTTTAAAGTGATAATTACTGAGCTATGGATTTTTTTTAACAAAACTACGATAAACCACCTTTAGATGATTCATTAAAACATATCACCTGCTTAGCATTTTTGCAAGTGCCAAATTAGTCTATTTTCTGCTTTCTGAGATATTTGACTCTTGAGGTCTACAAGTTTTTCTCTTTTCACTGGTGAGGTGATTAATGTACGTGGGAAGATGTCATTGTCCATTGTGATACTGCAAAATCCTATTAATTATCAGGTTTAAGTTACTCAAACACTTTCATTAGTTATTTTGGCAAAACAATTCCCCAGGGTGAGATATATTTATATAACAAATTCCTCTAAAGCTGAATCAACCATAAATGGATTATGCAA
This sequence comes from Urocolius indicus, assembly GCA_013401255.1. NCBI lineage: Eukaryota > Metazoa > Chordata > Aves > Coliiformes > Coliidae > Urocolius > Urocolius indicus. Next base: position 346,144 of record WBNH01002224.1, read on the forward strand.
ACTTGTTTCCTTTCTTGTAGATAAATTGTTTTACAGCAATGTTCATTATGAGAAAGTTCTTTGCCCACTGTAGTACTTTATCAGTGCAGAATAATCTACAGCTTCAGTTTCAGTGGTAAAAAGACACCATTCTTTAATACGAATACAGCTTTTAATCTCAACTCAGGATATTGGTTCCTTTCTTTTTTTTTTTTTTTTTTTCCTTTTTTCCCTGCCTTATTTAAAAGACAGGCAAAGGATTGCAATTTATAAGCTCATATTCCTGAAACCAAGTTTCTATATACAGCTATATGGGGAGCAGGGTACTATTGAAAATGTATAAGCATGATATGACTGAGATACACATTAGAGAAAAGAGGAAGAAAAAACAAAGTGATTCATCGGTATATTTAATAAATGTCCAAGTTTTTGTACAAATATGAAAAGTGTGCAATGGAGACATTTGGGTTTAGTAAGACTTTGGTTTCGCTAAACCAAAATTTATATCTGTTTTCCAATCAAATTAATATTTAGTATTTTAATACTTCACTAATAACCCTTTGGCATTTGACAGAATGTTGAGAGAAGTGCTCAGTGTGACACTACTTCTGCATGGTTTTGTGGAATGCCTTTACTAGGATTTATGAGATAGGCTGTTAAACAGTAAGCAAAGACTGTGCATACATATTTCATATTCACTCAATGCTGTTTCTGCTAGCAGAAGGATTTGATCTTAATCATGGGTTAGTCATAGTCCAGCAGAAACTAAGCCTGTTTTAAATCATGGGAGGCACAAATATTTTGCACTGAAGTCAGACTTCAGCTGCTGGGCACACTTGCTGTCATTTGGGACCTACTGGCATTAGTTTCTAGCAGAGCTACTGGCTTGAAAGGGAGTACCGGGAAAATTAATCAGAGACTACCTAATTTGTAGTGGGATGTGATGTGTCTCTGTTGACTATCACAAGTGTCATGAAGAATCAGGCTTAATACCTTTACATTACAATGTGGCATTACAATTCATCAAAAACTCTAACACGTGTTTTCTTTGGAAATGGTTTTATTATCGATCAGATTTTGCAGTCTGGTTTAAAAAAAGCAAAACAAGTGTTTTTTTGAAGTTCTCTCTATTGTTTTATCAGTATTTTCTGCCTTAGGATTTGCTTGGTTTAGTCTTTGACTTGGCATATAGTTTGAAATTAGGCTTCATGCTTTGTAGAAGTAGCCTGGATCACAGCCTAAGAGTTGCTCAGTACATAGTTTTACCATATTTAGTTCTCATCATCTGTAAGAACCAGCCTTAGTTAGTAAAGTTCTATATTTAGTTTCAAACCAATGTTTTTGCTATTGTAAACCATTGCATTCAATAGAAAAGAAAAATCATTACTATCAACAGAGAAACACTTAGGCAAATAAAAGTGGTTCTTTTACATTACTAGAAAAAGCAAAAAGTTGTGTGTTTCAATATTTCTCATACTGATAGCATCAGCAGGAAAAAAAGATTCTACTATATTTCTATCTAATCTACAGTGAAATACTAGTGAATATCTTTTCAACAGTATTGAATGACACCTGTCTGTTTGTATCAAAATGCATAAGACTACTTGCTTTTCTTTCTTTGCTTGCTCAAAGTCTCAAAAAGGTAAATAATAATTTACCTGAATTTCCATCTTTTTTTCTTTTCCTGACCTGGGTACCTATGCTTCTAGGAAAGCACTAAGTCCTAAAAAGCATTAATCGATAGATTAGAAACCCAGAATTTCTATGTACAAAAGTAGTAATATTAATTATTGCACAGGTTCTATTTCATTCCAAAGCAGGGCTCTTCTAAACTTCCATTCCATTCTTTACCATCTTCATGTTTCTGTGAATGATCTTTTCAGCCAAATAAGCTCCCTAAGCTTATCTCTCTATTGATTCCCTACAATTCCTTTTAAAAATGTTTTTGTTTGTTTGTTTTTGCAATTTATGCCACTAGTTCTCCAAGTGGCACAGGCATTACTTCCCCTGTCAAGTCATTCAGATCACAGAGATAACCTTTTTGTTTTCATCTTGTGCTGTAAATGTAATAAATCAAATCCTTGCCAAAAGCAAGTTTTGAATTTTATGTCATGAAATTTGCATTTCATGCTCTGTTGCTTATTCACAGATGCCATCCAATCTGAAAAGAATAATACTACCACATGACTTGTGTAACTAATACAGACAAATGTTTCTAAGCAACTGTCTCAGCAATCTGAAGATCAAAAATTACTCATCTGAGAAACTTGCATATAATAGTAGATAATGTACTTGTTCACAGATTTCAAGGTCTGTTAATGGACAGTTTGTAAACTAAACAGGGCCAAAAATGCATCAAATTATGAACGCTGCAATTTATTAACTCATCTCTATAAGTTCAACAAAATAAAGCTATTTTAAGCTCAGAAACTGATACTGTGCTTCACTCTGAAATGTTCACAACCTGAAGAGCTAAACTGATGGCTTGATTTTGTGTCAGTGGTACATTTAGATACCAAAGAGAATAGTGCAAACAAAAAGTAGAATTAATTTTCTTATAGTCCTTGGAAATTCTACACTTCATAGAAGCAACATGCTGTGCATAATCTGATATACACAATGGGTCTTTGGTCACATTTTGAAGCAGAACATTTGTACTTGGCATGTGTGATGAGAACTGAAGAATTCATCTTACGAATTCATAATGCCATTTAAATACAGCCCAGTCGAGATACTTCTGGGGCTAGCTGCATGATGGATAATTATGAGGAGCAGAGAGCTTTTGCTGATTTAGCTCAAGCTGTGAGAACTCAGGTTTTTAATTTTAGAATTCTCCTGTTTAAATTCCAGTGTGGCAGTAAAGGCAGCAGACATCACTGGTCTGACTTTAATGACTTCAGTGACTTTGGGAGCAAGACAATGTGTAGAGATAAAAATAAAACTTACCTGACAGAACTCAACAAATATGAACCAAAAAAGGTGGAAAATAAGGGGTGGGTAATATTCTGTTTTGGTTGGAACACAGGTTTTTGAATCTATTTGAATGCATTACTCCTTTCTCAGAAAGATACTAGATTAGAAATCAAGAGACCAAGTAAATTTTTTAGATCTGTGGGGAGTGTTGAAATAATGCTGTTCAGTGGAAAGTCACTGGTAAGCAGCTATGAGAACAATACTGAATCTGTATCTTCTCTGTCCCCTGTGGATGCTTTGACTGCTATTCATTTTAGTGAATAAGGAGCTGTGGAGTACTCCAACTCTACTCCAACAGGTCTGAGACTTGTATGTCTTTTGAATAATCTTAGATGCTGTATCCCACTGACCAGAAACCCAGGGTAAGTAGCCTATGGCCAATGCTACAAAAACAAGGCAAGAGAAGTATCAGTGGAGTTGCTGAACAGATTGTATACAGGCTGGAAGTAAGGTTGGATCTACCTTGTGTTGGCCAGAACACTTGAATAGAACCTATTGGTGTCAATGTAGGTGGTGACTGTTCTTATCCTATGGAGACACTCAGTTCAAAGTCAACAGGTGTGAAGGAATATAAATATTTCTTCACTACTATGGCTGCAGGTTATTAAGGCAAAATGCTCAGATCTAAATGTATTAATGATACACGCTATTGAACTATTAATGTCATAGTTCATGTATTTTAAAGTCGTACTGCTCTTAAGTTTCAGCTGTTCAACCAGAAGAAAAAAACCCTTTAAACCATTGTAAACTATAACTCCTGCCATTTTAGGCTCTTTTTCCTGAAGAATGTGGCAATTAATATTGTTAGCAGCTTGATGTTACATCTCATGAATCATTGATGTGTTCCAGCATAGCAATTAATTTGCTCCTGATTCTTGACAGGTACACTCTTTGAATTTCAAGAATTAGACTTAATTGCCAACATGTGATTAAGGAGAGATGTGAGAATCCTCTGAGGTCTTCACACCTCTGTCTGGGTCTCCATCTTGCATGTTTCACTTTTCTTTTTGCCAGTGGTTTGCAAACAGAGATAAACTTTGATTTCCACTGCAAATTAGATACAGCAAACCCAGACCAACCTTGTTGTTTTTAATTAGCATGTAAGTCCTATGTAAGTTGGATCTCAAAGTAAAATTTAAATGACTGGCTGTTTTTAAGTGTCTTGGTAGTCGTACTTTTTAAAAAGCCATGACTTCAGAACACAAGGATTTTGAGCTACCTCTTATCTAAGTCAAAACTTCACTGCAGATCCTGTTCTTCAGTGATACTGTGTGAGTCTTTGAGTCTGGACAGACTAATGTTCAGGTCTTGTATTTTCATCTTTGACAAATGCAGTCACAGCCCAGTACCAACACCGGTATAGCTCAAGTAGTAATAAGAAGCTGTCCACAAGATGCTGCAACACTGTCTCTTTACTTGTTTCACAGAATGAAATTGAGCTTCTGGCATCAGACAGTTACTATTTGTTAATTTGTTTGTATCGAAGAGTGAAAATAACAGCCTGAGTTGTGAAATGGATTAATACACTGCAATTTCAAGTCTTTGGACTCATTTAATGCCTATTAATTTGTGCTGTGTAGCTGGACCAAGCAATGACGTGGATAAATGTACTAACATTTCGGATCTTTCGACCAAATTTCAAATCTAGCTTGGTGAATGGAGAGTTCTGCTGCAGCCAAGATCTAAGTGGGCATTTTGTCTTCATCACAGACTACTGCTTCATTTGTCAGTCTGGCAGCTCCTGTATAGGAAAGCATGAAAATGCCCACTCTGTAGAGCACCATGCATGCACAGTCAAGCCTAAAAGAATTTGTCCAGACTTGTTTGTGATGCATATCTATGATCTAAGCACAATGCGTTCCTGTTTTGCAGCCTTATGTAATGTATTATTTTTTGCTAGGAGTGGATACAGCTCTGATCTAATGGAAAGGAGGAAGGAAGGGGTACAGGTACTTGACTGGAGCATTACATTATATGCCAGGGTCTACCAGTACTAATGGAAAGAAAAAATATTTGAACTCCCTTGCAGGTAAACTGTCCATCACCACTACAAGAAGAAACAGACTTCTCAGACTCTTAATAAAAGAGGTCTTGGCTTTCAACATGAGATAATTAGCAAGTTTTTTGCAGTACACATCACCAGGTCTTCTGTAAGTAACCCATGATGTGCAGGGGATGTGATTTGTCTGGGTGTGTCCAGCTGACTGCATGTGCACAGTTCAGCTTGCCAAAATGTACAACATAGGGCTGTAGGACATAACCGTCAGTGTCTGCATTTCACCAGCTCCAAACTGATCTATGGCATGTATAAATCTCTTTGCTGCAATACTTTATGCATATCTTGTCAGTTTTCAGTGAGAAGTCAGGTGTTAAAATACAGCATTATGCTGTTACTTTTCCCATTTTAATGAACTGGAGAACCTGTACCAGGAGTGTTCCCAAATCTACGAGAGTTTCAGAAATTTTGACATTGGCTGTTCTTTTGCTGGAGGAGTGGAACTAGTTATCTGATAAAGACTGGTGAAACATGAAAGCTTTGGAATGGTAATACCAGTAGAGCTATTGCTCAAAAAAAGCCCAGAAGAAAAATATAAAAAAACCAAGTCTTTCTGGAAACAAAAATACAAATTTGAGATGACTTCAGTTTATGTAGAATTGTATCATCAGTGTTCAAGAAAAAAAAAATAAAAATTGATGTTAAGGAATTAATGTTTTCCAAAGACAACCAAGATTTGTAGAATTACAGTGAGAGCTCAAGCAAGAGAAAGTGAGTTTTTGTTTGGGAGTGCAGGATGTGCTATTTGAGAATGCAGGAGATGCACAGGAAGACCAGATGAGTGCACACAGTTTAGAAAAGAATAGAAAGGTAAATAATGTTTCAAACTAGATGAGAGATTGCTTTGCTATGAGGGAATGAATATCATGAAGAAATGGATCGTTAACAAGGAATATGTGGCATAGAGCTTTAAAAAAAAATTGTTAGGGAGCAGGACTGAGAAGGTTCAATTTGTAATGACAGCTTGGAACCTTATGGGGTGGTAGGGAGAACTGTGTTTTATGCATCCATTCATAAAAGGGACTGGGACTGCAGCCACTGTATCTATTAAACGGTATACACGACTTTAACATAGAGTATTATTGCTTTAGGGTATTATGAAATTGCTTTTGTGAAGTATTGTTATAAGGCAATGAATTCCATAGTATTTGAGCAATCCAGAACATAGGTATAAAATGTGTTAGTTCTCTTCTGTATACTTATAGCTGGCTGCCCTGCAGCAAGACATAGAAAGCTGTTTTTCCAAGGTAAGAAAACTGCTGTGAATGAGATTTATTTTACATAAGAAATAAATTTTCTTTATTAGAAATTGTCCTTATATCTCAGAATTGAAACGTGGAGCAGCTTGTTCATGGCTGCTTGTGTTATTCCACCTTTGGAGTTGTTCATTGTCTACTGCTGATCCACAGATTTTATGGCTTTACTGCCCCACCAAAAGGGTTCATTTTTGATTCACTTGCCATGCCTTAGAATTCAGATATATATTCTTTCTCACTCGGGAAATCAGGTTGTTTTCAACCAACATAAATGAAGAAAAGAGTCCACTCAGCAATCTCTGTAGGAATATTAAGAGTAAGAAGTTAGTACTTTGTGTCCAAGCTGTGCAGTGAATTTTCCGTGTGGTTTTGGTTAAGTCTCAAATAAGGCTTTAATTGCTGTAGAACTTTACTATGCACCTAAGTACTATTTCTAATAGTAATTTATTATCAAATGCAGTGGGAGATGCTTTCACTAAAACAAACCCAGCCCTCATTTTCAACATAAATCTTTATTGATGCACATATTCCTTAAGGCTTTCATACCTTGGCAATTGCATCAGCAACTGCTTTCCTTATTTACACTTTATTTACTTCAGGTGCTGGAGATTTTGGGACATCTTTAACAATTTTGAGATTTTTTTCGACATATTGTAAAAGCATTCTGGTTTTGTTTGCTTCACAACCAGTGTAAGCATATAGTAGAGATGAGAAGAAGATTTTTAATGGTGGTAAGTGACGTGTCGTTAGTGTATCCTGATGAAGACAGAGGCGTAAGGTCAGCTGTCTTTTTCCTTAAGCCTGTATTTGCAATGCAGTTTGACAGATGCAGGCAGTCAAGAGTGTGTTTGGTTGTGTATATGGGATACCTCATTATATTTAATGAGCAGTGTGGAACCAATATGAGATTTACTGAAAGAAGAGGTGATTCAAATATGGTTCAAAATGAACATAACATTCTCTAAATGATGACAAGCCAGAAATGTTAATTTGAAAGAAAGACACTCAGTTGTCATTTCTGTATTATTCTCAGAACAGGTAACTCCCATGGTTAATGTGTACAAAAAGAAAGTTAATGACATTTAGTCAGTCATTATCCTAGAAAAACTTTCCCCTGACACAGAATAAGGCAGGTGTGAAGATTAACAAAAATTATACTTGGATAGAAGCAGGACTTTTCCATCACAAAAGTTGCTGGAGAGGTGCAGGGCAATAATGGAACATGTCATTTCACAAAGCAAAAGATCCAATTTGCCTCCACGATAGCTGATATTCTGTTACACAGCCATTACAAAAATACTTCAGAATAAATTAGTATTAAAGCATTTATGATTTGCACATGACTGTTCTTGACTCTTGTTAAGAGAAAAGGAAGCTCCATCCTATAAAAATACAGGTAGCACAGTTAGATGAATGTCACAGCAGCAAAGCTGTAGTCTGAGATTATCAAGTGTCCATGACGTTAATGGGTACATTGGTTAGGCAGTGTAAGGATCTGCCTCTCTATTTATCCAACAATTATAATAGTAGAAACACCCAGTGTAATTAAATCAAGTTCCACCAGCAATTTCCATTACCCAGATGTTATATCTAACCACGCTTCACAAGTCTGGAAGCTTATGTGTTCCGGCATTACTGACTCCTCTTCACATGCTAGATTTTAGTTGATTTTTTTTTTTTTCAGAAGTATAAACTATGATTTTTAAGGTGACATTTACAGGTATTGAGGACAGAGAGTGCTTTTGAGCAGATGTCTTTGTGTATGTCATTGACCTTTTACCATTCTTAAATTTGTTAAGATTTTGTTTATTTGTTTAAACAGTTGTTCTTTAACTTACAAGTAAAGATTCAGCAGGTTTGTTAGATGTTCATATTATTAACAAAAGAAAATGAAAAAATATTTTCCTGTTTCAGTAACATGCTTTAGAAATCATTTAACTATTAATACTACTAATAACAACAACATTCTGATGACAAATTACAAATCGATTGTGAAATTTCAGCTGAGATTTATATAAAAATTGTTTCTTCCTAACTTGATCTGCATGAAATTTTTGTTTTTCAGTTTTATGTAGTTATGTTTCGTAGGAGACTATTACCGAATACTCCATACTATTTTCTATTTCAAAGAAATTTTGCTCACAACAAGCATCCAATTAATTTATGTTGTTTTCAGTATTTTGGACTGACTCCTTTTTACACCATCAAGCATAGTATATAAAAACAACTAAATGTCAAGAAATTCAACCACTTTTCTGGTCACCGTGGTGCATTACAGATTGCCACTCCATTGATGTTTTCAACCCTTATTGTGACAAATTGATATCAGTATTCAGCCACCTTATTCCCATGACAGGTTCTAATGAAATTTTCTTTGCCCAGAGTAATGGTGCCTGCTACTTGGTAGTGACTAGGCCATTCATTCAAATATTCAAGCATTGCAATGCTCCCAAGAACCTCTACTAAAAATAAACTAAACAATGTGGAGAGCTCTCAGTGGAGATAGGGAACCTTCCAGTTGCGTAGTGTCATAGTTTGGGCAGACTGGCCTCTTTCAATAAAAGCCTAACCTAAATGCTGGAAAAATGAGAAAGCTATGTTTCTTGCTTGCGTACTGTAAATAGGGAATCAAACTTTGTTGCCAGTGATTCAGCATTTTGGATACTCAACTATTGCTGTAGCAATTCCACATCTAGAAAAATAATTCAATGAAGGAAAAAAACAGAATGTAAAAGCTGGTTGTGAAATGGTGGACAGTGAAATCAGGTCAACTTTGATAAATTAATTGAGTATATGCATTAAAAAATGACAGCTGGGAGGCAGTGATATTACAATTAAATAGTAAAAAATAACCTGGTAGGATTTCTCTCCTACCATCTTGGTGGTTTTGTTTTTTTAAAATCAATTAGAAAACCAAAATTATTATTTTTGATGCACTTCTGTTAGGAGGCATATCTTTATTAGAATGTATATTTTAAAAGTTTTGCTTGAGGATGGAGATTTCTGGACACACACCTCAGGTCTCTCTTTATTGTACGAAGCAGCAGGCATGAGAGAAGCAGATGGTAACCATAGCCATTGTCTCTCTAGGTGCTGGTTGAACACTAACCCTTCAGGACATGCCATTCCAAGCTCTCCAGACTCCTGGCACATAAATTCTTGTCTGAAAGTTTGAAGCAGAATCACCAGCTCTATCTGGAGTAATATCCAAAACACTTATGAACTGCTTCTGCAAGAAATAAAATAGATGAATTCAGTAAAAAATATTATATCTGTAATATGTCTACCCACAAATGAGAATATTTTCAGTGTTTTAACTGTTGAATTAGATGCAAAGTGCACAGATAATTTCAGATTCCTTAGCTGCTGTCTTACATATAATGGTTGAGGTTTAGACCATCAGTTTCAGGTCTTGGCATTAAGTAGAATGTTCTTTCTTTTTCCCCGTTCTTTACAAATGAGGAAATCATTATGATAACCACAAACAGCAGTGAATTATTAAATGTGTTAGTGAAGTACTCTTGACCTTTTCTTCCTTTCTGTTTACCTGCATTCTGTAGTGCTGCATTTGGCTACCCATTTAATCAATCATGTTGCTGTTTGGCAGCAGGGGGTGATGAGAGACAGAAATCATCATGAGGAGATCACTGTTTAAAAAACAGCAATGGGATCTGAAGAATAAACAGTAAGAAATATACTCAGTCAAGTGCTTACATTTCTGTGCCCAATATGCTTGCTTCTCCATGCAACAGACAGTGTTTAGAAACACAACCAAATAAATGATACTATTTTTCCTTTTTTCTTCCAAAAATCTTACTCAATAATCTGGACTTGAAGGCCTTAACTCTTACCATGCTACTGCCTTCCTTCAGAAATTCACTTTGTATTTATGACTGCAGTGTTGACTTATTTAGTATAATTTGGGTTTTCTTCCATTTGTAGTCCTTCCAGGAAAGTGTAAAGATAGCCTGTCTTGAGAAAATGACCAATTAATTGCTTACAGGCCTATGACTACCAAAACTGGGAAATTTAAATATCGAAGAATCTGAAAATTCCTTTTACTCCTCAAACTGGTATAGAAAGAAACTTGAAACATTCAAGGTCAGACTGGATATGGCTCTGACCAACCTGATCTAGTTGAAGTTGTTCCTGATCATTGCAGGGAGCTTGGACTAGATGACCTTTAAAAGGTCCCTTCCAATCCAGAAATTCTAGGATTCCAATATACAAAGAGATATAAATCACAATAAATGTATTTTTCATTTCCAAAGAGTATGCACCTAGGAGTTCTTTCTTATATGTTCATGAGCTGAGGGAAATCCTGAAGGTAGGAGTTAGCACAAATGATCAGTTGAGCACTACTTCTCCAGAGCTAAAGAACTAGTATTTCCTCTTAGACATAGTGGTAGTCACTTTTACTCTGCTTAGAAATGTCACAACACATGCCAGCTTAAACTTTCTGTTGTGTTTACAGTTTAAGTGATTTTGAAAGCTTGCTGCTCAGTGCATTTGTCTTTGGACAGAATTCAGCTCTTTCATTTTTATTTGACACTTCAAATGTTTTTATCTTGAACTTTCTCATGAATTTTTATTAAGGAAAATTCTTTTGGGAGACAAATTGAAAGACAAAAATAGGAACCCAAGTGGCCTACAGCCTGAAAGATTAGAGAAGTGGCAAAGCCTTTGGGAGAGGTGGGAACTTTGTATCAGGGGTGAGCCTCAAAAAGTTATAAAAATTGGCAAAATTGTGAGAGGAGATGCTCTGCTTGGTTTTCCCACTGCTCTTTGACTGTGTCATGACTAAAGCTAACTGTCGAAGACTTGAGTTTCCCTTGCTACTGTTTGTTGTCAAATTTAAAAGCAATGCTAAAGCGAGGTAAAGTACTGTTTGGGTGATGGTAGACCCATTAGATGTGAGGCATCTCTACAGATGGAAGAAAGAGCAGCCTGTGGAGTTCTTGACTGATGGATATTCAGATTGTGGCACCAAGAAAACTCATTCAGTTTTACAGTTTTCTAAAAGTATAGCCTAGGTATGGAGTTGTCCTTTTATAAGAAAGCAGCAGTTACTAAAAGAACAATATGGATTTCAGCACTGACTGAGAAACTTGGGTTTTTGGAGTTTCTACATTGAGAGAGCAAAGTGTTATCTGTAGGATGTTATTGTATTGGAATTAGACATTTAATTCAACCTATGATTTCCTCTATAAAATTGTCACAACAATCTTAAGGACCAGTAGAGATCTGAATACATTTTTTTGAGTTTTACAGCGCCCAACACAATATAAATTTGTGCATTATTTTGGGTTTTGGGTCGGTTTGTTTCCAAAAAGGTCCTGGGATCGAGAGGAGAGCTTTGGGAGATGAGGAGGGGTTGTTTTTGACATTGGTAGTAACTCTGCTTTGAGAAGAGAGTTACAGAGACCATAGACTAAGGAAAAGGGAAGAGAGTGGTCTCTGGGAAACTCCAGTTCATGCAGAGAAAGTACCGAGAGGATCAGAGATCAGAAGGGGAGGGAAGGCAAAGGTATGATGGGCAGAGTTTTCCAGGGGACAGAGGTTTGAAGGTGAAGAGTTTGCTGTAGCTTGTAGAGTACTGAATTGCATGAAGCTCAGTTAGAACTATATACTGCAGAAAATGCAGCAGGAAAAAAAAAAAAAAAACAAACTTGTTAGATGAACCACTTCTACTTTTTTATTTTTTTTTCTGATAGAGTAGCATGAAAAAAAACCAACCAAACCACAACAAATCAACCCAAAACGTCCAACACAAGGAAAACACTATGAGCTGATATTCTAAGTTACTCTTGAGTTTTTGTGTCTTTATTTTTTACAGTTACATGTTTTGTTTTTAGTATCTAAAGAGTGTTTTTAGTATCTTTTAGTATCTAGTTTTTAGTAATGGAGAGTCCCGTTAGTTGGAGACAGTCTCAGCAAATTGATCTGTAAGTTCTGGCTGATTAAAAGCTCAGACTGAGAAGCAAATATAGACACAACTTGAGCTCTGAAATTTGTGTAAGAAATTTAAAGTGTGGCTTTTTACAGGTCTCATACACATATTTGAGGTAAGTCACATCTTGTTTAAGAGTTATGATTTAATTAGCCATCAAGTTAGAGTGATAGACATACTTGCTTAGGTTTAAAACTAGTCTACAGGAACAAAAACTGAATACAGCATGTCTACTCTCACTGTAATAAATGCAGTATCCTGACAGATTTAAATAGTTTGTTATGTCAGCATTAGTTGATGGAAAACATATAATACAAAACTTTGAATCTGGTAGTTTGTGTTGATTTTGCCTAAAGATGCAGGGAATGGAAATAACAACTGAATATTATTTTAAAAGTCTTTATAATTGGTGTGTTTCATTTTTAGGAAATCTTTAAGATAGAAGGCAACCTTGGAATTCCAAGACAAAAAAGGGCTATTTTGGCAACTCCAATATTAATTCCTGAAAATCAAAGACCACCATTTCCCAGATCTGTTGGCAAGGTAAGTTAACAAAGAACTAGACTAAATGTTTATATTAAATAATTGACCTATTTCTCTCAGAATTTTGTAATGCCTATCATGGTGGTGGTTTTGAAACAGACTCATATGCATCTGTCACGAATAGAATGCACTTTACTAAAAGGCAGAAATGCAATATGTTTTATTGAGGTAAAACAATAATTTGGCAGAGCTCAATAAATTTGATAGAGTTTAACAAGGTTTAACAGTGGTTTACCAAGGTTCAATAAGTTTGATGACAGAGTTCACCTTATTAATTACTGCATGGAAGTGAAATTACAAAGGAAAATTGAGTTAGAATTGAATTAGAATGGTTTACACAGAGACTAGAGACACAAAGGATAAGGACCCTCATGTTGAGTTACAAGGTTCAGCGTAGACCCTCTTGCTTTCTAAACTGCTTAGATAGCCCAGGTGTGGCTAGATCCAGTCTGCATCTCAGGCTAGGACAGTGCTTTAAGTCTAACAGAAGAATTATCTATACAAAGCTTATAATAATTAATATTGAGTAACTACATGGATTAGTAATGTTTTATTAATACTAATTCAGCATGCCAAATTCACTTACCAAAACCCTGACACTGCTACAAAGTCTCTTTCCGTCAAAGGGTAACATTGAAAGGTGTTGCAGCTCTAAGGGAGATCACCAACTGCCCAAGAGGGAGACCTCAAAGAGGGCTCACTTAGGCTGTCATGTTTCTGGAATAAATCTGTTGGGTAGTAATCAAATTACATGTGGCAGGAAAGCATATGCATGAGACTCCGTGTACTCACAACATTCTTCTTCCCTTGATAAATCAGTCTTGGAAAGGCACATGCTATTCATGTATTAATCTCCTGTTCAGTGTTCCAAGCTCATCTGCATCACTCTGCTTCTTTTTGGGTTTTCAGAGAACAGATTGAAACAGGAGGAGTTTTTGGCCCAACTACAGCTCAGGGCTTTACCTCCTTTGGAGACTGTACCAAATTACTGTTAGTTTGGCTAAGAGGACAAGTGCATCCATCACAGCACCACTCTGACTTTAATAGGTGTGTTAATAACACGGTGGTCTATACAGCTGTGGAATCTCTTCCTGATTGCCACCTATACCATTGCTGGAGCTAAACACAAAGCTTTGAGGACATAATTTGATTCTGTGATCAATGTGTAATTTAGGCAGCTGGCACCTAATCAGTTTAATAATTAGGAAAGTTTATTTTCCTATCAGTAAAATGAAAGAATAATCTATGAAGATTTAATTTTCTCCTCTTCCATATCAAAAATTTATACAGATATCATAAATTTCCATAACATTTCTATCTCTGAATTATTTTTTGCATGTGCCTTACCCTTTCTAAAGCTATTTCTGAACTTTTCCCTTCACATTTCAGTGTCTGAGAATTAATGATGATTAATTAAAGCAAATAATGTTAATATGTTAGTAATAAATAGTTAATTTTTTAGACATCTCATGCAATTTTAAAGCAGGGAGAGAATTTTAACAGTTGCTTATGCACAGACCTATAATATTTCTTTTTTTGTTGTTGTTGATTTATTTCTCCCTGTTCTCTTTCACCCCTGCTGCTAACAAATAGTGAGTTTTTGCATTTGAGGTAGTCTGAGTTGCTCTCTAGAAGTGCATTCTTTAAGTATTTTTTATTGGGAGTCTAGGATGCTAGTCCTGGTAACAAGTTCCTTAAGCAGGAGATGAATCGAGTCCTATTTGTACTTAAATGTTTTCCTTAGCATCTTGTCACCTTGATTTGTTATTATTCCTGAAATTCCAGTCAGGGTTCACAAGTGCATTAGCTGATGTACAAACACAGTAGTGTAAAAGTACCTAGCAGTCTGTCTTTCAAAGGCTGAAAGATACTTGTCTTCTGCTAGTGCTTAAATCATAGGAACCGCATATGATCAGCACCTTTCGAAGTACTTTGAGCTGTTACAAGTTTTAAAAGTGTTTACATTTTTTTTTTCCAGTATATTTCTAATTTAGGTCTCTAGGCATGCGTATTTTCACTCTACTCTATTGCAAGTAGTAACATAATGTGTCAAGTGAGACAAAAAATTTGGAGATATTTAAAAAAATAGAATGAAATATTCTAGGTCAACTGCAGTAATTTTCAACTGAATGCTTAACAAATCATAAAAAATGGTTTGGAGCCTCAGACATACTGATGGTAGCGAAGAGTCTATTGTTCCCAAACTGAAAAATTCAGTAGGACTATATTGAATATAAAAGCAAACCTTACAGGTCTTTTTGACATGTCACAGATCTTCCTGAGATAGGTCATGAAGTCTTCAGATATAGCCTTAGGAAATCAATTAATGTACTTGTTTCAGATCCTGCACAAACTGTAGAAAAAGTTGATCTCCTGTCTTATTTCAATTTAGATGTTTGTTGTAACTGTATGTAGCATTGTGAATTTGCAAAAATTAATGACCCACTTATGTGAGTCATGAGAAATATTCATTTGCTCTGCAACGATATTTTGAGGCTTATCTTCAGAAGCATCAAGAGGGCACTACATGGACTGATGAATTTACAGCTTCTGACGTGCAGGAATTTCTCTTAAACTTTGCTGACTCTGTCTGTTGTAATGACTTTGAAGGGAAATTGCAAATCTGTTTAGTAGTTGAGGTTTCTATTGTGTTTTGGAGAAGAGAGAAAATATACAGAGAATGGATAATTTGCATCTTATAATAGAATTCTACAAATGAGAAGAAGAAAGGAAAGCAGATTCTGGATCAAACTTTGGTCATGTAACTGCCAGCAGTCAGAGTTGTGGACCCAAGCTGGTTTGCTCTGATGGGAACAGCAGAGCTTGTGTCACACAACAGGGATTCACTCTGCCCAGCACTGTGAGCAATGTCCTTCTGAGCTCTTCTGTAATGGGTGATCTCAGACAAATGTCTTGAGATCTAGTAAAAAATATAGCAACAAACATAGCAACAAAATAATTAAGGAACAAGGCATTCCAATACAATAAAGTGTGTGTATAGGAGTGAATAACCACACATCTTCCTGTGTGAAAAAACAGTTTCAATTTTTGTTTTGCTTTCATCTTTGTTATTGCAATGTTACATTTTCTACTCATCAGGAATGTGAAGCTTTCCTAACAGTGAAATATAGTAATAATTTCAAATATTACTAGGTCTTTTTTATACCTTCATGTTGTCTGGTTTGGATGTCCACATAACAGTTAGTTTTCCAGCTGCACCCTGAGTATGTTGTTTTCTCTTTCTTTCACTTGCTTTAGCAAATTGCAGTGTAGTTTATTCATCTGTCCTGTCTGACTCTTGCTTTCCAATCCATGCCATGTTGCCTGGAAGAAATGCACAAGGTTGGTTGGACTTGACTGCGGCAGCCACCAGCAACTGAACTGCTTATTAGCACTTAGTTGGGAGCAGGATAGATGTGTAAATATAGGAGAGCAAGGGGAGAACAATTAATTACATTTTATTTCACAATCAGGAAACAATAGCATTAAAAAAGATGGAGTTTTAAGGGACTTGACTCATTAAGACTTGGTAATATAGATCAAGAAGGAGATACTGCACTGGAAAAGCATAAAAAAATGGTTTTAATTAGTTACAAAAAATCAAAATTATATTTTTTTTAACAAGGGAATACACGTGTAGAGGCTGTTGTTTGTGCTTTAAGTACCTTCCTTTCTTTCCCATACCTACTTAGGCATTAGATTATTGGCTTATCATTTGCACATCCTTCATTAGGGTGTCTTTTAGTTAAATAACTATCATACACATTCTGTGCTCATAGGTAGAGGAATCTCACCTTTATGAGAACTTAAGCTTTTGCATAATGTCCTTCATTCCTGAGGGAAAATAGTAAAATTAAAATATTTTAATACAGTCTTTCATTATGAGCCTTTGTGACCAGATGGCCCAGGCCACAGTTGTTGACTGTTATTGATGTGTTTTGTTTAGCTCTTGCTGATATAGCACAGGGAAATTATATTCAATTTTTAGTCTCTCTCCATATGTTATTTTACTGGTTTATTTGTCCACATCAAGTCAAATGAAGTACAAAACAGTAGGTTGCAGGATTATCTTGTAATTATGGTGATAGGTTATTTGCCACTGTGCTCTGAAAATATTTTCTAAGACTATCTTAAGTGTTATGGTTCAGCGAATCTGTTTGGTGACAATCTCCAGACACACTTAACTGTGGTGATGTCCTTAAACTAATGCAGATTCAAAGTGCAGGAAGGTAATTGTGGAGACAGGCAGCAAAATCCAACTCTTCTTCCAGACATTAGGAGAGAAGGACGTCTGCAGAGTGAGAGTGTTTTAATATAGGCTGAAAGGAATTGTTATAGATTTTATTGATGGACATATGATTAACGTATAATTCAATTTTTTAAAGGAATTGTATTTCATAATAATGAGTATTTTAATTGTTTACACTTAACTGGAAACCATGAGTGACCTGGTAAAAATTGGCAGGACTTCTTATGCTCAGTGAAGGCTGGAAGAGAGGGAGAGGTACACTGGAGACTTTGTAAGATACTGCTGAATGAAGCAAAACCAAAAACTTATTTTTTGAGAGTAAGAGATTTTTTTTTTTTGTTTGCTTGTATGTTCCTTTACTGTTTTGTCCTTTTGGAAGGAGGTTGTTTTTGTTCAGATACTGTATGTATACTGTCTGCTTCTGATCTGGGCTGATGGACAGTCAGCTGCCAAAAGACAATGGGATAGTAGTACTGACCTAAACAAAAGCTTAAGAGTAAAAGTGATGCAGGCTAGCAAACGAGGTGGAAATTTTTAAGGTCTATGAGGAGTTGCTTTTTTTCCTCCTCTGAGCTGTGAATTTAAGACAAAGGGAAAACACAGCTTGACTGTTAATGCAGCAATAGAAAAAAACCTGAAGAGGGGAGGAAGCTGAAGATAACTGGATGGAAAAGCTGCTGGAAGCTTGTTATTTTTGAGTGGCTATCTGATTGAGGCTATTTGTATATGATAAATTATATACTTCACAGAAGAGAAGTGTTAAGTACTAAAGATGTAGCTGGAAAAAAATGCTGAACTTCAGGCATAAGTTTGAAATGAAGGTGATAGAAGTGTCAAGAGATAATCATGATCTACCAACCTGTGAAGAGAACCTAGAGAGAGGGATTGTAGATTACAGGAAGATATGTGAAAGACAACAGAACAACAGAAATAAAATAAAGGCTGAATTAAGAAGTGCATTTCTGCCACTGGACAATTACACAGCAAATGATGAGGTGGAGAGAGACAGTGGATCTAGTTAGTATTGGTTTCCAAGTCTAGAAGATAATGATATGCATTACAGACAACAAAATGATGTGCATAATAGAGGAGTTATACTTAAAAGTCTTTCCAACACCACAAGAGAAATCAGTGTGACTCCTTTCTGACTTCTCAGTTGATGAAGGTCTGAACTCCGGTTCTTGGTCTGAATCTTCATATCAGTTAATAAAAGTGATGTCTAAGCAAGAAAACGTATTTCTTACTGTGAAATTAGAACTGAGTTCAGACCTTCATCAGGAAAGAGAAATCCACTAGATTTTTTTTAATGTATTCTTTAATATCCATTTGTTTGCTTTCAAATCATCACATCAAATGATCAGACTGTCCCAAAAATTATGCTCAGAAAAAGGAAGGTGGGCATCTGCAAGGATTGTCTTGTCCAGAAAGCAAGAGTATTTTAGTGTCAGTGAAAAACATTTCAGTCAAAAAGTTGTGCTTCCAAGGAGATACTGATATGATTGGCTCTTGGAAAACATTAAAGAGTGAGGACCTTTTTCAGAGAGTAAATGGAATTACTCAGGTACAAGGAATTCTGGTTTATTGCATCAAAGTCTGATGCAACACAAGGAAAGCACTCTGCTCAAGTACATCTATCATTCTGTGCAGGAAGAGACTTATCCACAGATGAGGATATATAAAGAATCAGCAGAGTGGTAAAAAGATGTATAGCAAAGGGGAATTAAAAAATGGTGTTATTGATGAATAGCACTTAGACAATAAAGGCAGTCTTAATAAATAAAACGCTTTCTAATCCAAGAAGAAAAAAGATCGAGATTGGAGAAAAATCAAGTTAAAAGTACAGTAAGATTGGGCAGAAATATATATGAGCTCAATTTGTTCAGCCTAGCACAGTAAGTGTTTTCTGTAAATCCAGAGTAAGTGTAAAGATTTAAGCAAAAGGAATACACTGGTGCAATAACTAATAGATATAAATTTTAATGTAAGACGAGAAGAAAAGTTTGCAGTCCTCAAAGGAGAGAAATGAATTTCCGACAGAAGTGCTGACGATCAAATACAAAATTTGATAAATATACAATCACAGTTGTGTAATACAGATGCTTCTGATGCTCAAAGAACTGACACCTAGAAGTTTGGTGCTATTCTAGTGTTCTTGAAAATGTGTAATACCCTAATGAATTGGGTCTGAACGGACCATTGAAGATGTCAGAGTTTAACATCTGATCAAATTCATGGCTTGCATGAAGGAATGGCACACTTCTGACCTTCATGGAAAAATACCAACCTATCTCAGCAATGAATGTAATGAAATGAACAGCACTCCATTAAATTAAAGGGCTTTTGATGCAAGTACATGAATTATTAAACTACAGCATATTAATTTTCATTAAAGGATATGTATTTGATGTCCTAACAAACCATTAAGTGAAAACAGCCCTTCAAATTTATCTTTTTCTGAAAGGCCTCTCTTCAAACTTCCCTTTTATAAAAAAATATTGATAGTCACATAAACAATTCCAACAGATTACATTTGTTCTATTTAAGCTAACACAATTTTAATGGAAAGCTTTGTTAAACTTAAGAACTTTGTTTACTTAAGATGTTTCAGAGGAATCACACTTGTGCAGCAGATGCCATGGAAAACTGAAAAATAAGAGTAATTTCTCATTATTTTAGATGTTTTACATCATTAATAAGAATAAAAGAATTGTTAAACATATGAGGAATAGTTCCTGTTCTAGTTACTATGGTAACAAGTTTGTTGGAGATAAAACAGTTTTTATGGTAACAATGGAAGTTTCTGCCCAGTATTGAAATATCCAGTACCTAATTTCCTGCTTCATAATAAATCATGCCAACGACCTTATGGAGTACCAAACAAAAGAGATTTTATGCTCTGAAGCTGTTCAGCAAAGTATACTACAGATTAACTGTCCTATTGTTTGTGTTGACTTAGATCTCAGAAGTTGATATCTTATTGTGTTGGAGATGAGGATAGGGGGAAAAAAAAGCCCGTCCCTGCCAGTAAACTACATATGTAAAGTAGCTAAGATAAAATGGAACCCTTGCAACTAGTTTTTCATTGACAGACTAATTGAATTTTGGTCAAGTTTAAGGAAAATAATTGAGTTATTTTTAAATGCAAAAGTTATTTTATGTAATGATACATTGTTAGATACTTTTTGATTTTTTTTTAAATTATTAATGGTTAATTATAATAGTCATCTTTGCAGAAATGAACCCAAATTATCTCCCCAAAACTCCAGGACTTTTCCAGCTTCCTCTACTCAAATAAAATAAAAAATAACCCCTAGGCTCATCTTTCAAGTATTACAGGTAGAGTGTGATTCTGTATCTGGTTTTATTGAGCGTACCGTGAGTGGAAAGTAAACAGCAGAAGCCAGAAAGCCCCTTCTAGAGTACCGGTTATTGAACTGCATTCCCCAACTCAGTTCTCTGTGACTTTCATGAAACTATCCTGATATTTTTTTAACATTTATCTTTACAATCTTTCAAGATGATTGTATATTCTGAGTTCACTAATGGAAAGTAAAAACTTTATCCACCTTGACTTTTGCCTGTGTTGATTCCATTGAATTGTTTGAAATAAACACTCAATTTGTCCAGTTCCAAAAACTGTTTTCTTATTGAAGATATACTTTGAGCTCTGCATTCTTACTAAGGCCATATTTTAACCTTACGTTGCAAGGCATAATTCTGTCATCTCATTTGGGTAAAATAGGGTATTTGGATGCCGGATTGCTGTTTGCTTGGTGCTTTTCCTTTGCAATTTTTTTTCCCTACAAATCTGCTTAGAGTTAACACTTCATTTTAGGTAGATTGTAAGTGCAACAGTCTTGTCCAGTAGCACTCAGCAGTGTACTGTGTTAATATATTACTACAAGCAGATCTGCAGAATATAAGTCAGTGGAGAGAACATGACCATAGAGCTCCATCTAAATCAATGAAGATATTTATTTGATAGCTGTGAATTGATTCATGTTGCTTTGCGTGTGATCTGTTTGTTTTCTGAATACTATACCATCTCTATCCAGCCATTTTCATGTTTAATTCCAAATTATTCCTTTGGTTTCCTATTATGCAAAGTCAGTTGTTAACAAGTGTACAGTGCAAATTAAAGCAATACCCAAAATGAATGACATTTTAGAAAGAAAAAGTAATAATCCCAACCGATTTACAAACTAAATACTGCCATACCTGTCAGCCTTGGTGCTTCCCTTAATGCAAGACTTTATTAAAGGCATTTTTGTTGACTGGATTGGAAACACTTTTGATATTACTATCTGTGGCTTCTTAAGGTGTTATTAAGAAAAGATGGTTGGTGGAATATTTCTAGAAGGAAAAATTATATATATTTTACATCTCTCACCTGTAAGGTGGAGTAAATCACTGTCACTGACGGTGCAATAGTAATTTTCTTATTTCTGACTAACAGCTGGATCTCTTAATTGCTTACTAATTTTAACCTTTTTGTTTTATTTCTTGCTTTTATCTTACATACGTGATGATTCTTCTGATTTTTTTCTCTTGTATTTTTTTCCTTTATATTCCTGTAGTAAGAGATCAATAGGGTAGGTGGACTATGTTGCCAATATCTATTACAGCATCTGTGTTTTAAATCAATAAATATTTTTCCTTCTGATTCTCAAAACATCTGTTGCTGTTTTCCAGCTGCTCTCTGAAGGCCACTTTCATTTTTTGACCTTTTTTGATTAATCAACTTTACCACTTGTTGGTGAAACTCAGAAGCATACTAAGTAATTTATGATCTATAAGGCAGAATCACAAAATGGTTGAGATTGAAAGGGATTTTCTTGTCTAATCTTACAGTTCAACTGAAATCACCTTAAGTAAGTTGCCCAGGACTGTATCCGGTCAGCATCTCCAAGGTGGGAGACTCTGCAACCTCTCTGGCAACCTGTTTCACTGCTTAGTCAGTTTCACACTGAACCTTCTGTGTTTCAGTTTGTGTCCATTGTCCCACCACTAGGCATCACTGAAAACAGCCTGTTTTGGTGGTTGTTTCTCTCTCCCTTTGGGTATTTATATGAATTGATGAGCCTTCTCTTCTCTAGGCTAAACAATCCCAGCTCTCTCAGCTTTTGCTCATAGAAGAGATATTTCAGTCCTTGATAATCTTGTGGCCTGTCATTAGACCTCCAGAATTTCTGTGCCCCTCTCACATTAAAAACCCAGAACTGGATGTAGTACTCTAGGTGTGGCTTCATCAGACCTGAATAGAGGTTGAACTAAAATTTTCAGTTACAGAAATCTCTAGTTTCCTTTTGTTTCTGTTTTGATAAGAACATTATAGTTTGACTACTCTATTTAAAATTACTCAGAAAATTCCCTTTTTGCCATTGAAACATTGCTAAAGCAAATTTAAGTGAAAATTCAGGCAACTCTACTTTTGGATTAACCTGCTTTCCAATGTTCTGTAATTAAATCAGCAAGAGCATTGATTTTTGGTTTGGTCATTATAGTCTTTAAATTTTCTGAGGCTGTCTATGAAGTCATGTTACTTATTAGAATTTATATATTTGGAGTTTAAATGCAGCAGTCATGTCCCCCATGCTTATTTATGAACACATGCATACTCAGAGATGCATATAAGAATTAATGAATACAAGCTTGCACACACATAACCAGACTTTCATGTACTCTCTTCTTGGTCAATGATATTGACTTGGCTTTTCTTCTGTTTTAATCTATATGATGCTGCTGTGAGCACATATTACTTCTACTGGAAATTCTCTCAATTTCACCTGCTTTTATGTCAATAAGTATCCGTTGGATTGTTGTTCTTAGATCTCTTATTTTTCTGTCATGTTTCTACCTATCTCATATTCCCTCTGAACAGGTAAATAATGTGGAATAAATATTTATACAAATTATATCTAAGAATTGAAATGACTGTTAAAATATTTGCACAATGTTGCCATCACAATTTAGCAATTTTATAGCTTGAGTTACAGTTTAAGCTGAGGTGTAACAGTCTTCATAAGTTTGTCCTCAACACTCAGCACTTCATAGAGTGACAGTCTGTTTGTTAAGCATATACTAAAACATTTTACTGTATCTTTGTGCAATGATGTCTGACCTTAAGCACGTTAAAGTGAACAGAAATTCTCCTGTCAAAGTGTGAAAGGACTTTTGATCAGGTCAATTGTCTTGGGAGAGTGTAGGGGGAAAAACAGACAGGTAAAGCATTGAACTAAGCTAATCATGTACCTATTATGTTATGGCTTTTGACTGTTTCTAGAGAAAATTATTAAAATAGATTTAAAAGTGAGATTTTCATCAAAGTTAAAATTTGCCTCTTTTTTTGGATAAAAGCAATTTTTGCAGTACCTCAGAAGTTCTTAAATTTCTACAATGTGTGGCTGAAACTATTAAGCTTACATTTTCAATTGAGCTTGCTGGAGATGAGAATGGATTTTGATAATAGAAATATGTACAACAATGAAGTCTGGAAATTGAAAGTTGTAGTGATCCCTATAATCCAATAACACATGTCTTAATGTATTTTTTTACTTATTAGAATTGAAAAAAAAAAAGAAGAAAAGAAGTGTGGATGTAACTGATTGTAGCTACAGCTTGAATACAGGAGTTATAGTCATTTAACAGAAATTCAAGTTCAAATATAAGTATTTTCAACGCTTTCTATTGGTGAAGGATGGCTTCCTACAAATATTGCTTTCCTGCAGTAAACCTAGGTAGTCTTATCTGTGATAACACCTCAAGCACAATGAACTTAAATCATTCTACAGTGCCCTCAGCACCACTGATGTTTGTTTTCTACTTTTTGGCATTTTGAACTGGGGTAAAAGAGCACATCCTGGAGCTAGAGCTAGCCTGACTGGGAAATCAATATACATGTGCAAAATGACAACTCTCCCTACCTTTTTGTCTCTGCAGGTGTTAGTAGGTCTTTCACTTTTCATTGCACTTCTAAGAACTTTGTATTTTGGATTTTTTTTTGGTGAAATGTGATTGAAACTAGCCAACATGTTTAAAATGGATGAGACAACATAATCACTTTATTTTTTTTTACTAAGACCAGACTAAAGAAGCAAGTGTTCAGCACCACAGCCTTTCTTTTCTTTTCTATTTGACCATCATTATATGTCACTGAAGAAGCTATTGTTCATTGTAGGGTTGCAATAATGGTTAAATCAGATATATTCATAGAGCAAGGTCTGCAATGGGGAAGTCACTAATTTTTTTAAAAAAAACCCTATAAGGAAAGATTTATATGAATTTCATCACCAATAAAAATTAATGAACAATCCAGAGCATAGTGAAATTGTATAAATAGGAAAATGTAATAAATCAGCTTCAGCCATTATTACTGTGCTTTTGGGCTTTTTAATCTGAGTTTGCTAAGGGTCACTGGAACATGAAAATTAATTTTAATTAGTGGAATCTATTATATGTGGATTATTATTTTTTAAAGTCAAATAGTACCATTACTGAATTTTATTAATTTATTTTCTTGTGAGAATCTGAGAGTAATTATTATTTAATAAATGAATTTTTTTAAGAGAACACCATCAATAATGCTTTGGAAAAAACCCTGTAATGATCTGTTAATGAGAAATCTTAAATACCAGACATATTGTTTCCTTTAGGGGATGACGGATGAAGGACCTTCTTTGTTAAGTAGTACAAAATTGATTGTATTTTTCTTCACAAGATTCCATAAGGATGGGTGATTTCAAACTCTTTAGGTAAAAAAGCACAAATATAGTTCACACTCAGCTGCTATGAGCTCTGAACATGATAGCTGATGAATGTATTCTCCAGTTATTTTTCTTGTTTATAGGAGAATAAGCTTTGAACACATTTTATTAAGTTGAAAACTTTCCCATCCTTAACAGCCTTTTAATACTGGGAACAAATTAAGAACATATTCGCTGATCATGACTTCTGTGCCCACAAATATGTATACACATTACAGCAGGTGAAGAGCAGTACAAAGCATTCTAGTGCAATATTTACTTACAGCAGAGGTAAGAGCAAGAAATGTTTTTTTTCTTCACACGCTTTTCAGAAGAACAATTTTCTAAAATTCTTATTAGACTGTCAGAGATAATTATATTTTTAGAATTAGACTGAAATTTTCCCATCAGCTTTTTAAATCAAGGGCTAGAGGCAAAACAGCTAGGTTCCTATTTTTTGTCCTCATTCTCTCAAGGAGGGACTCCCTGCTGCCTGTGTAATGAACCATGTGGACCCTTATGCAGTAGCTTTCAAAGAAAGAAATTATTGTGTTGAAGAGCTGGGGAAATTATCTCATTGCAAATGATTTAGTAACAGGATCTGCCATTGGTTTCAGTCATGAATTTACTGTCAGGAGACTGGGTTTTGGAAATGTGTGACAAGTAAATAGCTGGCAAACAGCTAACATAAACAGTTTTACTTGTACTGGATTTTCAGAAAAAATACAAGAGAGTTCTTTAAAAACTCCAACCTCCCTTAAAGAGTGAAAGTCCTGTTGAAACAGAAGAGTAAACTACATGCCACCTGTAAAAGGTTTTGAAGTATTTGGGAAACTAACACGTTCCCGGCAAGGGTACTCTGAAGGAGTGTCTCTAACTGAAGTGTCAAAAGTAATGGTTGCAGAGTAAACCAGAACCGGTACTATAATAAAATAACAAAGACCAAATTTGTGGAGAACTCAAACAGGAAATTGCTTAACTTCTAACTTGCAGAGAAACTACTCAGAAATATTGGCTTCACTTACCCTGGAATGCAGGTGTCATACACTGCCCATCCTTTTTAGGAAGGACCCAAGTAAGCTTTGAAATGCATTAGGAACAACAGCTCACTGAATCCAACTCCCACACTAAGTGAATCAGTCAAAACCAAGCTATAACAGTCACTAGAATATATAAATTTCTGGATGATCATGAAGTAAATAGTCACCATGACTGTTCTGAAGGCAAGTCATATCTCATAAATGGATTAAGATATGTGGAGGAGTCAAAGTTATAGACAAATCTTGTCTTGTCTTGTGTTTCTCTACTAAGAGGGAATGCTTTCCTTTGGATGCTGTTTCACACAACAAAAAATTGTCTGGAAAAGGAATCAGTGAGGAGATGGGATTTGCAAATCATCCAAAATGATTCAGGAGAGTGACAAGTAATGAAAAGATAGTGCTGCAAATTTATTTAATAATACTCACTGACTGAGTTTGTTGATAACTCTGGATTAATTATTCTTAAAATTCAGGAGCAGTTCTGTAACTATTGTGGAATGGCCTCTGGAAAAGTCAAGTCAATCCTCAACACTTATCATATATCAAAAGGAAAGCTGAATTTTGTGTTCTTGTCATGTCATTTTAAAAAGGATGAAGTGAACTTAGAGAAGCTTCAGAGAAGGGCAATGTAAATTATCAGAGGTAAGAGATGGAGAACCTAACCAGAAGAGGATTTGTCAGGTTGGAAAAGAAACAACTAAGGATGGACATGAATCGGTGCTCTAGGAAATTGATCATATGGATGAAAAACAGGGAACAACTATCCACTCTTTTCTACTGAAGAACTGAGGGGTTTCCATTCACTTCTCAGTGGTAGATTGGAAAACAAAAAGAAAAATGGCAAGCATTGTGATACTCTGCACATTGTCACACAATGTTAGATCCAAAAGTAAAGGGTATTTTTCTTGCAGTTACACCTGGTGGTTTTGGCTCTGATGCTGGTACAGGATGGTATCAGTGATCATTACAGGCAGAACACGGGAGTAGATGTACCCTGGGACTGACCTATGACCATCCATCCTTATGTAATTTGGTCTGCACGGTTCATTCTTGAATGTTATTGTTACTGTTCTTTGCAAAGACAACAAACTGCAAAAAGATCTTAGGGTGACTACCCAAATACTTTCTTTGCATTTCTATATTCTCATAAACATTCTCAAGTATAAGCTTTTGTTGCTCTAAATACAATTTGTATCTTGCAAATGTATCTAGAGCATCTCAAGTATAAGCTTTTGTTGCTCTAAATACAATTTGTATCTTGCAAATGTATCTGGAAAATAGAGAGAAGGAGTGAGGAATGCCTGATTATTCTTTGTATTTGAATATTGTTTTATTATTTATAGAGTCATTCCCCATTTCAAGAGCATATAGGCAATGTTGGAAATAAAAAGCTTTTCATGAAAGCAGTGAGATTTAAGTTACTAAGGCCCACATTTTCATGGGAATTTAGGTGCCTCATTTCCTTCAACATGATGGTGTGTAAACCACAGTTAGAAAGTCGAGTTTAAACAGTTATTTCTTTTGACATTTATGAGCATTTGGGCACCCAGCTCTCCTGAAATGTAAAAGGTAATATTATAATGTCTGATTATTGGAATAGGTAGAAAAACACACTGGTGAATAGCAGCCACTCTGTCTTGCAAGGACTATAACTCTATGAGTAGGCTCTCAAAAGCCTCTGGAGAAGTTCTGGATGCTCTTTGAATATTATTTAGTTCCTGGAGCTGCTCAGGAAGAAATCTCTTGTCTTTAGTGGGATTTTCTTTTTTGGAGAAAAGTGCTGTCATTTTATTGCTTAAAGGTCTGCTGTAATTTGATTTGGTTCCTTATTGCTGTCCATACCTGTGATGCTGTGTTGATATACATGTTGTTTCCAGGTAAAATTGTCTTAATGTGTTAACCATACAGGTTAATCTCCCTGGAGGTTAGGTTCAACTGAAGTTGGGCCTTTTAACTGAGTGATTTAAAACATCAATTCTACTTTTTCCTCTACAAGGCATCAGAGAAGGGCTACATTTACCAACTAAATTTGAAAATGTTGTTTTTCTAGTTGTATGTATTTCCTAATAAGGAAGAGTGAGGCAAGGATATGCTGTGTGTCATGAGGGAGAAAACTGTAATATCTAGATTTCAGTAAAATATGGTGCTGATAGGTAACAGAATTTAACTCACATCCACTAAATACCTGTGTACACTGGCAATTGTTTTGTTAGTATATGATAGATATGTTGTTCTATAAGATGCTTATGGATCCGTTGCTTTGGAGTAAAATACCAAAACTGGAAAAAGACAATGATGCTATAGAACAACAGATCACTCCTCAGACCTGTGGCTGTAATGGAAATACGTTCCTATTCTTCAGTGTATACATTGAATAATCTGTAAGTTTAAATTTGTGAACACATTTTCATATTTAAACTGTTGTACTACTCTCTGAATTTTGTCTGTAGCTGATACACTGTGTCATCAGTCAGCTATTTCTAAGATTGCCAAAGTGATAGATCTAGAGAAGCATCTTGATTGATGAGAGATCTATTTTCTTGCCTGTTGATTTCTTTGGATGAAATTGATGAAATTTGGAGTGATTTATAATTGAAAAGACTTGACTGTTCTTTCTAAATATCAATTTCAAACCCGTGGCTGCTCTTCATATTAACTGATAATGCGGGGACTGTTTTAAGATCTTTCTGTATTCTAGACACAAGAAGTGTAGCCATAGAAACATACATACTAAGGTGATTTTAATTATTAATAAAATTAGTAGACCATGTTAAATTATTTTTCCACCTCCATAATGTGTTTTTGACTAATTTCCAAAAAATAAATAGTTGCTAATATCATTAAATACTTTCTATTATTTGAAGAATTGTGATCATATGCCCCCAGCCTTAATTTTCAGTAAAAATTAAACAACAAAGTCTGATCCTAGGGAAACTAAATTGCTTCATTAATCTAAAGGTTTGTTTTACCTCATTAATGATCCTTGCAGTTTCAGACCTGCATTTCTCTTCAATTAGAAGAGGCAAATACATATATTTTAAGTATATTGCTGATTTTTTTTTGATGATCGGTGTGTTCTTGTGCCTTTGTTGTTATATGTGTCTACATATTATTCAGAGCATCTACAAATATTTCTATTCTATTTTGATGAGAATCACTAGTATTCTACCAAAGTCTGGTCTTTTTTGCCTCAAAGTGCAATATGAACATTAATGTATAGTAAGATTAAAACAGATGCACTATCATAAATAATAGGCTTTATATTTGTAGGTAGACTTTTCAATCATTTTATAACTGCGGTTAAACAGAGTGAGAGAAATTACTTACATAAGAAATATTGGTTGACCCTCTATTAGTTCTAAAACATGTAACTGGAGTAATAATCTGAACCTATATAACGTGATGAAGTATGGATTGTGCTATTTGTTAACACTGAGTTGAAGAAGTATCTATGTAATATGTTATATAGTGTATTACTGAGTCATCTTAAACTTTGGTAATATGTCACAGGTAGACAGCACATAGACAATTGAAGCTCATCTCTAATAATTGTTGGTTAAATCACCCAAACATTACCGTGTGTAATCCTAAGGCAAGGAACTTATTACTCAAGCTTTTACTCAATTGTTAATTTTTTAGATTTAATTTTTTTGTTGTTGGAGGTTTGTGTAAAATTAGGCAATAGTGATTGTGAGAATACCAGCTTCATATTATTACATAGTCATTTTGTTTGTTACATAGTGAAAGCTGAGGAACAGAGCTTTATCAATGCACTCTGAAAACTGGGAAAATGTTTTGAAGAATCTGTCTCAGCTGACTTAAAGGCATTTTTGCTTGTGTGATCAACAAGATTCTTGGTTGGATTCTTGTGTAAGGCTTCTGAATCAAAGACATTACATAAAACTTTAAATACAACGTAATTACACAACAGAGTTAAAATTCATTGTTTGCTTCTGGGGGTTATTTGTTATCAAAGAGATACAAATAATTCTTTATAATTTTGCAATTGTAAGCTGTGATTGTGCAGTTCTTTCCAATATCTTGGAAATCACTTTCACATTTTAGATTCTTTCTGTATGAGATTTTTGGAAATGTATGGAGTTCTTTTTCTAAAAGAACTATTAGATTAAATCAGGTCAATATTTATTTCCCAGTAAAGATAGCAATTGGGATACTTAATTATTATCATTGTAATAGTTCTCACTATCTCAAAAGGATTGTTAACATCATCTATATTTTCTATTATAAATTTGGCCTTCTTATTCAGTACAAATATCTGGTAAACTGAAACATATATCATTATTGCTTTTCTTTGCTTCCTTAGTAAAGCATTTGTTCCAGTGGTACTGCAAGTTTTACTATGCAGTTTGGTTTAGCACAGTGAACTGAAGCAGAGATTCATATTAGTAACTGCAAATGATGGGTATGTGTTTGAGTTGATACCTGCAAGCCTTTAGGTGTATGTGATTTCTCTTGGTGACCAGTATAGACCAAAGTGAAACTTCTGAAGGTACATTAATATTTACATGCATATACTTTAAGCTGTATTTTAATATATATGCACTGATTTTTTTACACATTCATACAGATACACATTTACATAAGTAACCATGTCAATAGGAGAAAAAACCCAAAATCTTCACTTAGAAAAAGACAGCTTTTGTCTTGCTAAGTCAGAAAATGTTATGCTAAATTTTGACTCAGCTTTTAGTTTTTCGGAGGAAGTTATAAAATGTGAATGAATTGTCACACTGAGATGGAGTAACTATTTTCTGCATGAATTAAGTTTGGGTATTTGATGTTGCAAAATTGAATTAAATACTTTCACAAGTTCAGAGCTAGGTATACTGAGGCATTTTGGTGCAAATACACGTGAATAATCATTTCTTGTCTGATTTTGTTGGAGAGAACCCTTATAAAAGCTACAAAGAGGTGAAGAACTGTTACAGTGTATACATGGAAATAAAACAAAAAGAAATATATTGATTTCAGGATAGCTGCCAGCAATTTGTGATTACACTCTATCTATTAGTGGAGTTTTAGAAAGTTAGTGGTAGATTTTAAAAGTGCACTCTAAAGACTTTCCTGTACTTTTGTCAAGTATCTTGGAAAGAGCAGACATTCCATTTTCTAGGGCTCTACAAACACCTTAAATTACCGTATATTTAGCATGTAGCATCTTGAGCTACACCATAGTTGTACTGAGAACCATTAGGTAAAAATAAAACTGCCAAATGGCAAAAACTCCAATGAAAATGTTAGGGTCAGAGGTTCACCCTTCATTTTTTTTACCTACTCAAGTAATGATTCTGCTGTATTAACTCATTATTACTGGTTTTACACAAATCAAGCAGAAGTCAGTCTGGCAGATACGGCCATATAAAAATTGGGGTTTAAAATATGTACAGATTTTTACAATGTTAATATGAATAGATTTTGTACTAATGCAACAACTTAATGTAATATTTTTGAAACTATCAATTTTTTTAGGTGTTTAAAAAGTAATTAATTCTATCATTTGGTCACAATGGGCTGCTTTTGTCTCAAATTAGAAACAGTCACATTGTCAAGGTGCAGCTATAACTTTTGAGTCTGTAACATTATCACTAGCTACTGCCACATTGCCTTTGTATTAGATCTCCAAACACAGCCTAACTAATGAAGGCCTCAATAAACAGAAGTTACAGGAGATTACTATTACTCTAATAGACTCGGAGTTCAGAGTGGTCACAGTGTGTCCTCTAATGCCAAGTTGAAACTGTTTGCTGAGATTAACTTCGAAATGTACTGTGGTAACATAAAGTAGATAAAGGAAAATCAAGGTGGGAAAAAAAATCTTAAAAGGTGTTAATGGAGATTTTTTATTTCTAATTTTTAATATTCTTTTCACAGATTTAGGACTTATGGCTTTCTTCTATGTCTGTAAATGCAGCAAAAAATAACTCTTGTTATGTCTGATGGTTAGGACATAAATTTTCTAACCATTGACAAAATTACTTAAGAGATGTTTGATAACTGAGTGGTATGTACTCATGATTTTGCATCCTATAATAGCTCAAAATTCTCAGCTAAGCGGAAGAAAGTTCAACACTAAAGAATTTGAATGGGATATTGGACTCAGCTGTACAAAAGAGTAGGTTTATAAACAACATTTTTCACCATCATTTCAGAATTGTAATTTTTTCAATCTTATTAAATCTTATTAGCATTTTTATTTCAATCTTGAAAGATTTGGGGAAGCCATTTGTGCATACCAGTGGTGCTAGGATGGGTTACTAAGATACAGTAAGTTTGTCTGACTATCTGATTCCTGAGACAGAGTTGTCTCTACCATGTATATATTATTGAAGTTTAACTGTTCCATTACTCTGGAGATCTTCCAGCTTTTAGATGTTTAAATCCAAGTTTTGGTCATTTTGCCAATGACTTGTTTTGAAATTGTGTGTTCTTTTCAGCTAATTTCATCTTGATTGATTCCATAATTCCTCAGCATGATTCTATGAAGTGACATATAATTGCAATACAGTCTTATATGTACAGTTATCAGAAAGCTTCTTGAGGCTAATGTAACTCTTAATTGCAACTCTATCAAGACCTCTGTCCATTGGAACCTGTACTTTGATACATTACAGCTCCAATTCTTGCCAGAGTCAAACATTCAGTAAGGGTAAAAAAACTGACCTCTTTAAAGTGGGAAAGTGAATCCAAGTTAGTGGTAGGTTTTCAACTGTAAGGTAACAATATTTGTGAAATATACTGTGGATTTTGAACCCTTTGAGGAAAATAGAGGAAAAGAAGGAAGAGGAGAAAAAGAGGAAAGCATTGAGAAGATCATAAGACTGAAGGCATGTTACACTGTGCTTTGTTGGTGATGTTACCACTGACAAAACCAAATTATTTCGGAACCCCAGGTCTGGGTAAACTTGGAATGCAAAGCTTTTTTTTTATGGGAGACAAAGTTACTTATGGAATTGTTAATAATACCACAAGAAGTGAGGTGGAGCCCTTGTTAAAGACTGAAATGAGTTTAGAGGAAGAAAATTAAAATCTGGTGTTTACAGCATAAAGCATCATAAAGCATTGTTACTAACAGAAGTGTTCAGTGTCTCATCAGATTAAAATGTTTAAGGTTTTAAATATCTGAGATAGCTGTCAAATATAGCTAACATCTGTCCTTTATAGAAGCACCAACATCTGCTGAGATGCAGACTTGTGACCTCTAGATAAGTTTCTATACACAGAAAAATATTTATCTTCCTACTATGACCTTCCATGCACAAGACATAAGCCATGGATTTGTTTCCTAGGGAACTAGTGACTGAGAAAAATCTATAATTAGATCTGTGAGTTGTTTGCTACAAATGGGAATTGGGTGCTAAGCAGGTTCCTAAAGTATCCAGAAGACTTACATTGTCTTCATATAATGGAACCAAATTTACCAAAAAAAAAAATGCCCTTCATAATGAGATTTCTTATTTATATCTTCAAATGAAAATAGTTTTAATAGTTAATAGTTTAAATAGTTTTGACAGAATACTTGTTCCTCTGGGTTCGTTTTAACTGCAATATATTTTCAAAAGTCAAGACTTGGCATTTTGCTACCTACAACAAAAATAAAATTAGACAAAATCTTCTAAGAAATTCCTTCAAATTAAACCAAATCTTGGTTGTCCAGAGTGGTTTTAGGTGAATCATTTTCACCAGCCTGATTTTTATCACTTCTCTATTTCTATTCAGATCCTCAGGTTAGCTCTGCAACTTCAATGTCTTATTCTGCAATTCCAATTACTCTACCCTGCTGGAAGTTTCCACTTAATCCAGATCTTGATTTCTTTCTTTGCTGCATGCATGGATCTAAAGATAACATTTGTAACTAAGTCCTATGGGTAGTTACTGTAGCTTCAGGGAGAGGAAACAACTAGGCTTTTTATATTCCCTGGACAAGCCAGGGCAGACTACTCTAGACCTTAGCAGCAGATTATTTTATCCTGGGCACACAGCAGCTGAGTTGCTGCTGTATTTTTTTCAGTCTGGTACTAGATATGAGTGCCTTGTGCGTTCTTGGATACTGTGAAAGTGGCCTTGAGTCACAAATTGAGACTTTGATTTTATTCAGAATAGAAAGTACTGTGAAATACCTGGAAAAAGGTACTATAAATTGGCTCTGTTCTCTACTTTTCTTGCAGACTTAGCTACATCTGTGATGATTACACATTATATATTATGTCCTATGTCCAGAATTTCTGCACCTAGAAACTGTTAAATGTTGTAATATTGTCCCTGCATTTCTGCTATTTTAGATCAGTGACGACTTTGCAATAAAGCAGCTCCAGAATATCCAAATGATCCTCCTTGTTTTTTTTTTTATTTTTTTATTTTCCCCTCTAAGGGCATCATTTGAGTTTTTCATTTAATATTGTCAATCACAGTTAGATTTTTCCTAACAACTAACCGTGTTTTTTGTGCTATTCTGGCTGTCAATCAAAAGGCAATGGTCTTCAAATTCCTAACAGAGTTCATTGCAAGTTGATAACTTCAGCAGCACTTAAAATATGGTGAGCAAATGGCTACTGAAAGGCTAAATCAGTCAGTGAAATATCCAGGCCTTTTGCAACAAGAAATACTTCTAGGTCACTTTCCTTTGAGATTACAAAAGACTCTGTTTATAAATTCTGTGCTGTTACTAGGAAGAAATTGCTGTGTACTGTATTCAGAGTTTGCAGATATATATGTGAAACCAACTGTTATTTAGGAAAAAGGGAAGCGAAAATTATTTGTAATGAATCTGCTTGCTCTTTATAAATTAAGAGTAAAAGGAAGCTGAAGAATTACCTGCTACAAAAGATAATGCACATCTTGAGGTGTTCATTGAATTACTTCGATCTATGAGCAAATGCACACTGTTAGCTATTTATATTGGTTAAATCCTCAAATTTGGTGCAATTGTAGGTGAAGGCTGCAGGCCTCAGTGCTGCAACTGATTCTTCAAGGGAAATTATTGCATCTGTGTGTAGCTATGATAATGAATCTCAGACTCAAAGGAAGCACAGGACTTCCACGTGCTTAAATTAATTTTCTTTCATTTGGACACCTGTGCATTCTACTACAAAGCTGATCTGAATTTTGCAGAAGTTTATGCATATTACAATAAAGAGACATTATGTTGAGAAGATATTGTTGAATACCAAATACCCTTTTTGTGTTGATTATTCTAAAAGGACCTCAAAAAATGAGCACTGGTGAAACAACCTCGCTGATTTTTAGTACATTGTGTCATTTTCATACATTATGATATTTAGTTGAAATCTTTGTCTATGGAATTTATTAATCTTGGCCAATTTCATATTTAGAGTTGTTTTTATTTGTAGTGGTGAAACAAAGTACTAGCTGGTATAGTAACTTTTGCATTTCAAGCTGTACAAGTTCTATTTCCTTAAGGTACAGAAAGTTCTGAATATCATACCTGGTAAAAGTGTTCATGTGGTTTTGTTTGGATTGCTTCAGGCAAGGAACATTTGGAGCATTTGCAGCCCCCAATCAGTTTTGCAAATAAGCATCAAAAATATGCTAAAATGATGTGCTCTAATTCTTACAATGTTGTTCCTAAATTTGACACTTCCTGAAAAGCTTTCCATGACAAAGCTCATAGTCAAGATGCTAAAAAAAAACCCTCTTGAGAATATCAGTGTATGATTTTTCATTTTCATAATTCTTTTAATTTCATCTTCTGATTTTGTTTTTTTTTTTTATTCCCATCTTACATCTCTGACAGTTGGCATCAAACTTTCCACATACAAACTATTAGTACACACAGCACATCAAAAAAACTGATACAGATACCAAAAAAGCTTCCATTGACGGGTGCATTATTGCAACAATCCATGTCTTCCTCTTTGAGGAACTTTTTTTTCTGTAATTCTGAAGAGAACCAATGCAATTAAGAAGTAATAGCTAATCTAGTAATAGTAGTTTTGCCCAGAGGCCAAAGAGTTTTTAACACATATGGTAAAGTACAAAAATCAGACACTTTCCAGTCTTGTGTTTCATCCAGTTAAAACTGAGTTTGGGATTAGACATAGAGGACAGATTTTTAAAAATTAAGATAACCAAATGATAGCTTTCTTTGCTGAGTTAAATCAAGATTGTTGTCTACATAAATCTTTCTTTCTCTGGGAAATAGAGGTGTGTGTATTCTTATTAGGACTGTCAATGGCATCAAGAAAAAAAAAATGTAGTTGATGATACAGAGGCAATGTCTGTTGTACTAAATGTAGTTTCCTCCAGAAACCATATTCTTCACCTTGGCTTTGCGTTCCTTCACCTCAGCTGTCATAGGAGGTTGGGTCAGTGTTATATATTCTCTTTGCTGGTCACATATCCCTTTCTGTTCTGTGCTTGTGGTTTCTAGAGTGCTGCTCCAGTTCAAGCACAAATGTTAGCATTTGAGTGATTGATTGATTGGCTGGTTTAAGTTTGCAGTGAAAGCACATAGTTTATGAAAGTGTTTGAGAGAAATATTTCTTAAAGAATGAAATTGGTGAACTAGGATGGTACTGTTAAGGACAGATTTGCTGGGGTTGCAGAACTGTAAAGTCTCTCTCTGGGGGTAGCGTGTCTTTTTGTACTTATTTCTCTTCTCTTGAGAACGCTGATTTACTTCTGTGATAAACCTGTAAAAACAGGAGGATCACATTGCTGAAATGAGTTCAGCTGGAAGGGATACATAATGTCAGCTGAAAGATTAGCACTTAGTGTTTTGACCAAGGTTCAGCGAAAAGCAGATCCTGTCAGCTAAGTAACATTCTGGTTTTTTGAAAGTGTCTTTTAGTGCAGTAGAATTGTACAATCTCTGCCTTTTTGGGAAAAAAAAATAAAAGGAAAAAAGCTGTTTTGTTTTGGATGCTAGATAGGTTTTCCTGGCAAGGCTGGTATGGACCACGGTAGTTTTCAATACATGTATTCTTCAGTGTACCATTAGCATGGGAAAGTGTTATCAGGTGTGGAGGAGTAATTTCTAAATCTGTGTCTAATACTGTCCTTTGGATCCTGGGTGAGGGTATAGCTTTCAAGAGCCTAAACTTCTGTGGGATGCTCAGCAGGCATCTGTTCTTCCTATACTGCCCATGTATGCAATGCCAAGGCCCTTCTGAATGGTGAGGTTGGAACAAGGGAAAAAATGAATATGAAGAAATTGAAAGGCCAGATAAAGTGTGCCTACCTTTTCTCTATTCTAAGTAGACATGTGCTTGGGTCTTTTCTACCTTAACTTGACCATTTCCTAGGAAAAAAAAGTTTTATATGCAACATAGCCACTGTGATATGGTTCCCAATATTAGAATCTGCACTGAAATTCCTGGAACTGTGAAAAAAATATGAAAAAATGTGTTTCTATCTGGGCTTCAGGTAGTAGTAAATGTCAGAAAATCATTTATGTATTTTTAAAAATATAAAAATTACATCCCAAAATAAACATTCCAGCAGAAATAATCTGGCCTTGTTTTTTCTCAGAAAGTAAATTGGGACAACATCACCATGTTAATACATTGTAAGCTAGGAAATATTCCTATAAACAATGCTTTGTTTATGACAATATTCAGAATAGCAGTCTTGCCAGAGGAGATGTCAGACAATCCTCCTGTTCTTTCTTCCTTGCTCATGTTGAAACACTAAACCATATGGCAAATCAAGCCTGATTTTTATTAAACTTTTCGTTGTACTGAGCTTATGTGAACTGGGAAATGCACTTTCTTTGAACTATGCAGCCATTATATAAGCATCTTAATTAGGAGTTGTTAATGTTCCTCCTTACGTTGCTGGGAGTATGTAGCTCCCTCTCGTGGCTAATTAAACGTTTTTGAAGAATCATACTTCTGAAAACTAGTTTTTGTGTGACTCTCACTGCTCTTGAACAAATGATGCAGCAGTACACAGAGCATCTCTGACCTGGGATTCTTATTAGTATATGGAGCATAAGTTGCTGTGCAGTAGCTAGATGCATAGATGGGTAAATAGATAGCAGAGTAGGGTCTGCATATGCTTGCGAAAGTTAACGTGACTGCTTCCTGAAGCTTTAAAAAAGCTGAATGGACTCTGTTGGTCCTATACATTATATGCTGATGGCTCACAACTAAAGTGGAGATGAGATACAGACGTGTCATTGCTCCAAGGCATACAAATCTTTCAGGTACCACATGTCTTGCCTTCAAACTCAAGGATAAAATTTTTGCCAGATTTGGAGTTGAGAGGAATTTTTCTCTCCAATCAGATCTTGAGGGACCCTTATCATTGTTATGATTGTTACACTTCTACCTTTCTGTCTTGTGTGGAGTAAAATCTGTGTAATCTGGAAAGCTTCTGATAAATTCCCTTGCACTGCCCACAATTTGTTTTGCTTTCTTCATGGCTTGTTACAACTGGGGCATTGCACCTATACTACATCTTCATTTTGCCACAAACAAATGTAAAGTTTATGGTCTATAGTGGAAATGGTTGTTGTATGGACATCTCTGGATTCGCCTTTTGTGCTGGCCTGTGGCTGACTTCAGGTGTTTGAATTCTCTGTTCTTATATTAGATGGGAAGTTGCACTTACCTTACTTTCTTACTCAGAAATCAGGGTAGAAGATGATCAATTAATCTTTTCCTTATGAAAGTTAGCAGTGGTCATGACACTGCAAAATCATAGGCATGGCTTTATGTTAAGAAAAACATGTATTTTTAGACTTGATGATTTAGACGTTGGTCAAAAATGAATCGAACAGCAGGTAACTTTTCAGTAGAAATCATTAAGTTTCAATTTCCTCACAAAACCTGATGTTAAAAGTTACTTTGCCCTTTTGTCACCTGCAGTGTTGTCTGACTCTGTGTTTTTACATGACATCCTCAAAAATAGACAAGTAGAAAACTTTAGCCATTAGCGTTTCTGACTTGGAAGGAGGAATTAAAAAAAGGTGAAACAGGTTTTTACTTTGAAATTTCTCCTTCCCTGAAGGGTTTGAGAATTGAAACTTTATCTCTGAAAATGCTGATTTCCTATTTCATAACTTTTGGCAATTTTTTTCTCAATTAAAATAAAAGAATAACAATTATGGAGTTTAGCCAAAATCTCACTGCCCTGTAGTCTACAAACCAGTGTTGCTGAACCCACACCAATAGGGCAATAAACAGGTATTTCCTCAGGGACATTATTAAACACCCTGCATATTTATCATCTCAAAATGGGAGCAGGTCCAGGTTTCTAAGGGTACTTTTCCTTTCCTCTTCCTGAACTGTAACTCAGACTGTGGAAATATTAATGATATAAATTTGCTGGAAACAAAAGAACATGAAACAGTAGAGGGAAGGAATGGCTTGGCAAGATTGTCAGCCTTAAAGGGCAAGATTAATTTATAATCCTTCTAGATTCTGGTGTACAAATACAAATTTGCAAAGCCTGTAGCTTATAACAAACATTGTGTAGCTCTGCAAGTTTACATATGCTACTGTCACTAATGTGAAGACAGCCTTGAAATTGGATTTTTAGGGATTTCTTTCTTATGGGAAAATAAGGTAAGGATAGTAATGAGGAGTTTCTATAAACACATGGATGTTTGTATATAAAAATACACACATAAATTTGGGAAGTGGAGGAATTCCAACTGTGTGACCAAGCAGAGTTCTGGGCAGGATACCCAGAGATTTTCATGAGGAGTTTTTTCCCTTGGTTTAAAATCCTTGGAATGGAAGAGTGTAGAATAGAAGGAAGGGGAGGGAGGGGGGTGGAATAACCTGAAAGTAGTCTGTTTTGTGATGACTTTACCATAGCTAATAAAAAGGTCTGACTAATTGGAAAATAATGTGTGATGGCTATCTGGTATTGTAAGAGTAGTTGTGAAATAAATATATTTTTTTCCACTCAAGGGAGTATATATTTTTTTCTTTTTTCTTCTGTACCTTTTTTTTTTTTAAGACTGTAGCTGTTTTATACTTTAATTGAAAAAAAGAAATGGAATGATATAAAATGTCATTCTAGACATAGAGTGAATGCAGTAGCAATGGGATAATAGAAACTTTAAGTGGTGAAATAGAAGACAGTAAAGATAAGATAGGAACTGACTAAGGACATGAGTAGCTTTTTCAGAGTTTAAGACAGGAATTGCACAGTGTTTTCTGACTGACTGACACCATATTTTATGCTTATATATTAGCACAAAACATATTTTGTAGATATATCATATTAAAAGTTTAAAACAGCTCATGTAGTTTTAAAATTATTTTAAAATTTTTTGTAATATGACCTGTAAATTCCTGTTTTCTGCCATGCAGGTCATCAGCAGTGAAGGAACAGAGGGAGCAAAGTTTCGGCTCTCTGGTAAGGGAGTAGATCAAGACCCAAAAGGACTTTTTAGAATCAATGAGATCAGTGGGGATGTCTCCGTGACCCAAGTCCTGGATAGAGAAGCAATTGCCAATTATGAGGTGAGTGCTCATGGCAAATAGATCTCTTCTTCTGTGTTGAGAATATGTATTTTTTGAAAGTGTATTTGCTCTTGAAAGAACTGCATTTAGTGAACAAAAATTGAAGCTACTGTACTATAAAATTTCCAGAAGAAGCTTTAGTCCTTTGGAAGTGGTAAATGTGTTTATTTTTACATGCAATTGAAAGTCTACTCTGCTTTCTGCATGAAATTTCTGTCATCTTTCTTTAGTAGAAATATTGTCTGAATGTCGTGTATGCATTTGATTTGTGAATACAAAATTATGTTTGGACAAAAGGAGATCTTTTCAGGAAGCTGCCAGTGAGGTCTTACAATGGTTATGCTTTTGCTTTTTATGTTGTCAAGCTGTCAATGGAATATCCTATTCAACTCCCTTTTTAGTAACGGATATCTTTCAATAGAGATAAAGAAGATTCTGTTAATACAAATGTGTTAGCAGATACATCTCTGTCAGATGTGTGTCTCCTACAAAGATTCTACTAAAGATTCCTTTCCTTGTTAATAAATGCTATGTTTCTCCCCACTGAAATTCTAACAAATGATCTCTGAATCTGTAAAGCTGCACCACAATGTCTTGAAATGCATAGCATAAATAGAGGATCTGTCAATTCATGTTTTCTGTCTAGCTCTTGAAACGTGCAGTCACATCCAGGGTCTGGTCACTTCGATACAGATGAGCAGCAGAATTCTAAATGCTAAGTGGTCAGTATAT
The DNA here is from genome assembly GCA_013401255.1 of Urocolius indicus. Lineage (NCBI taxonomy): Eukaryota > Metazoa > Chordata > Aves > Coliiformes > Coliidae > Urocolius > Urocolius indicus. The sequence goes on from WBNH01002224.1 coordinate 387,120, forward strand.
TTGCATACTGTCACTTCTGTCACAGCATGGGGGACTGAGCTCATGCAGCAAGGAGCATGTGGTGCTCCAGTCCGTCGGGTCACAGGCTCTGATGACAGTTCTGACTGCCATCCCTGACCTTTTTGTTTTGTCTTCCACTGTGTAGTAATCAATACTTGTACTTTCAATGTTGTTTCTCTCCCCCTCTGGAAGAGCTTGCCAGTTAGATGACTAGTCACACTTGCTTAAACAGTACTGCTAAAATTTACCATATGTTGGTTTTCAACACTTAAACATCTATTTCTCATCCGGGTCTACAGTGAAATGTATGTTAACCACTCACATAGGATTTATAGTAGTTACTACTGTCCTTCTTAAAGGAAAAGCATTGCAGTTTCTCTTTTTAACACTGTTCCTTGTCTTCATTTACCAGCTGTTTCTTACTTTATCAGCGGCTTTCCACCTTAATACGTTCAGTATAAACCTTGAATATTTTTTTACTGGAAAATCATAGTAGTGTTTTCAATCTAATACATCAAACCACAAATGGCCCTCATATCTGATCTGGCAAAGTATACACTTAAATTAAGACAAAAACATTTCCCTAGAGGAGCCTTTTTGAAGCAGTACTAGTTGTATACAAATAGTGCAGTGCAGTAGATTATCCAAAGCAGTGTGAATGTATATCCTAATAGGCTGTAGTGCTTTCTAACCTGTTACATAGCACGCTGCTCAGCACGCTCACTGGCTTCCTGTTGTGCAAAATTCAGTTGAAAAGTTCTGCAGGAGAACCCTCAACTTGATTAGTTTGTGTTTCGAAAACAATGGGCTCGATTCAATGAAGATGTATCATGATGTCAGGAAGGCAGCAGGGTTTTCTCCTTGATTTCCTTGGTACACTGTAAGATGAATTACCTGAAAGATCCTTAAATTTCTCACAAAAGCATTCTAAATTTTTGTTTTGTTCGAGCTCCCCCCTACCCAGTATTGGTGTCCTGAAAGAAAAAACTCAAAGCAAAGGGCAAACAAGGAAAGAACAGATCTCCAGGAAAAAATACAGATTATTTGCAAGTCATCATATTATCAAGAATATAATCAGTTGTAGGACAAGGACAAAAAGATGAATTCTGTTTGAATTCTTGCAGCTACACAGAGGGCTGCTGTGCATGAGCATTGATTTATTTCCTGTGCTTAGTGAATATATACTCAAGGGATGAGAATAAAAAAAAATGTTAATAGAGCACAAAACAGAGCTTTGGTGATCACAGTATTTCATAGAGCTTTGTAGTTTTTACCATCCATGTATCTCAAAATGTTTTTCATTAACTAAGGATATTTAATGTATTGTAAAAATGCTTTGTTCCATTTTTTCATTGAATGCTTGTTGTTGCCCTCTTACTCTTGGAGGAATATCAACAAACTGGAGGGGTTTTACTCTATATTCACTACAACAGAAACATGTTTCAATTACGGGACTGAACTCTACTCATCTGTTGATTGTCTTAGTTAATGCCTCCTTTCTACTCTGTATTTTTAAATATTTTATTTTTTAAAAAAAGATAGGAAATATTTTTAAATAGAGTGAAAAAATCTGAGGTTTAAGGCCTGCCCGTCAATTTGCATGGCAGTTGTGTTTTCAGATGAGTTCAGATTTTGTTTGTTAGCAAAAGAAACTCAAGCTGGCAAGAGGAATGCAAGACAGATATATTAATGATACTCATTCCCCATCCTCCCCCAAACCAGACTTACTTTCCTGATTGATTTGTGAGTTGATTTTTTTATTAAAACACTTATTTTTCTTTTAAGTAGACAAATAAATGAAATTCCACCAAAACATTCATATTAGGTTGATTAATTGCTGTTGTAATTCTGTCACCTGCACATTTGAAAATTTGGTGGTTTCTGTTGAGAAAATGAAACTATACCAGAGGAGGATGAATGAAATTAAATAATTCATTAGTAATTATTTTTTTTCCTCATGTTTATGTAACTATGCTAATAAAACTGTGTTTACCAGTGGAGGAAGGTAGATGCATCTGGTGCTTTTGTCCTTGTAACTTTGTGGGGTGCCTCCTAAAGGTCAGAGAATGTCAGTCAACTTCAGTTTTAAATCAAATATATTTATGAAGTGGAGCAGGAGGATGTTAGGGTGTTAAGCCTAGCAAAGACAGACTATTTTATAAAACTATGTAATAATGTCTTTTTTCTTCTGACAAGGTTTGATAAACAGCATCCTGATAGGAATGCTCTGGGTGAGAGTAAACCAGTGGATTTACATTGAATAGTTTTATTTTGGGACATGCAACAGCCTGTTGATGAAACTACTAAATGATGTTCTGAAGGTGCTTAAGCTGAATATAGGCATATTATTGAATTGCTTCTGGGTTGGTGAGATAAGCAGGTAGCCCAGAGCCTCTGTTTAGTGGGACCATAATTTGTTCAGTTTTACAAATATGCGCTCAAAAATAATGTTTTTGGTTTTCTCTCAAGATTTGAATAAATAAAGCTAGTTGGAAATTTCAGACAATGGCAAATCACTTATTTATTTAGTATTGAAAAGTGCAGATGTTTAAAAAAAGATGGAAGGAACTCAGTAGGGAGACGGTGAGGTACACACCATCCAAAAATGACTGATAATGTCTACAGTTCTGAGTTCACTTCAGATCCATAGTCTTTTTTTGACTCCAGCAGAGCAGAAATATTAGTGACTTTTCAGAAGCATCTTTTAGGAAAAAGAAAAATAAATCAAGTGCTTTTTAAAAGAGCTAAAGGGGTCTAGTGAAATTGCAAGACTTATTCTGTTAGGTGTTGATAAAAGCCTAGTGAATTGGGAAACAAAGGTTCGAAGAGAGAGTCAGTGAGGACTGGCCAAAAAACAGTAGTTATGGGTTAATCTGTTAATTAAAAACACTTAAATCACTTTAAAAATCTCACATTTACAGAGATGATGTATTCATAGGCAGAATGTTTTCATGCTAGCAAAAGTTGAAAAGGTTGCGAATATTTGATTACCATGATGAAGATGAGTAAATCTGCGGAGTTAAAAAACTATATTCTGTTCTTTGCTCGAAGTTTGATAGGCTCAGAAGAAATGGGAACAATATGCCATTAACTTTTGGTTACAAATCCTGAACTTGCATAGATGTTTTCCTGTCGTTTGTCGCTATATGTAATCCCTGTAGCAGTCAAATCCAGTTCTGTAACCTCTTAAGCATTGCTGGCAAAGTACCAACCAGGCACTGGGGGGCTTTCAATTGCATCTCAAAGATTTAAAGGATGTTGCCATCTTTGCTGGGCTTTTTCATAACAGCTTGTCAAGTGTAAATATGTGTGGAAGAGAAATAATCAGAAAATGATCCTCTGCAAACATGAAATGAAGAAGCTTGATAAAACTATTCAGTGACAGTGCGCAAATTAGAGCTGTGACCAAATTTACGTAGGCAATTTGAACTGTTAATGAAGAGTTAGTTTTAATTACTTTTAAAGAGCTTTATTTGCTTTAGAAAATACTTAACAAGCAGAGGTGTGAAATCAGCTTTTTTTATGACAGATCACACTTCTGTGATTGCAACTGGTAGTGACAGACTGAGCTATTTGGAAAACTTATGTTAACAGGACTGAAAAGTGAATTAGGAGTATTTGCTCTGTGTAGTATTGTTTCTATATGTTGGATAACAAGTAGACTGAGAACAGGGTAAAGAATTCAGACCAATCAACAGCAACTAAATCTCTAGTGTGAATTGCTTTAGTTTAGGTTCCATGACACTTATTTGTGTGACTGAACCATACAATTAGGGTGAAGCTGCAGTCCTACTGGTCTCTATTTTTGTGTTTAGTATGGACCAAATAATGGAAATGCTTCACAATCATGAGGAAAATCAGCTTGACCAGATGCCAATGAGTATTTTATGAGAAAGGTTTTCAAATGCTTGAATGCATTTTTATAGATACTGAAAATATTACTGTAGTAAAAAGCTCCATGTGATCAGTTGTAATTTATCCTGTACAGAAAAACAAATTTTTCTTCTTTTAAAGTCCATTTTAGTGTGACTATATACTTTTTGGAATGATTTATCATACTCTGATACTGATTCTCTGCAATACCCAGTGTGGAGATAAGTAGAAAGCACACAGAAGCATGCTTCTTTTTGAGAAGGATACCACAAACTTGCTTTTAACTTCGAATCTGGTCTAAACTGTATTTTAATCTTGTTTATCTGCACTGGTAGAGATGTCTACAGTGTAAATCATCTTCTCTGTCTTGAGCTGAAACATGTTGATGGAGAATATCATACCTTGATCATCTCACTGAAAAAAAAAAGAAGCCACTTGTGAGAAAAGAACTCTTCCATGAGAGAAGGGTTTTGGTCTTGTAGAGACAGAAATTTCAGTAAAATCTGTTTAATTTAATTAAAAAATAAGTAATACACAGAGTAAACCTTTTAAAATGCTCCCAAATTGCATCTGTTACATTAAAGAAGTTTGCAATAATAGTGGAATACAGACTTCCATGGGAGAAACCTGATAATATTTAGGAAGTAGAAAAGAAAGACAATTTCACTAAAAAAATAAACCCAAACCCCAAAACCAACAAACGATTCAGTGTGCAACTGATGGACGTGATTATTAATAATCTAGAACTTGATTCATGTAAATGAGCTGTAGTTAGATCAACTATCAGGTGAAAATTATAGCAGTGAAAACAATCTCTGTAGCTTGCATTACAGATGTGTATGTAGAGGGTTCATGAGATATTTTACTCTTTTTTTTCTTTATATTAATATGTTTACATATAGATTCCTTAATGTCTTCACATGTAGGGGCATCAGGTAAATTCAGAGAGAACTATTTCAAGTTTTGACTACTGAAAGAGAAATGAACACTGACTGAGGGTGTCATTAGGTTGTTGCCTGGCAGCATTATTTGAAATTTAGCTATCTCTATGTGGAGTCTTCAGTGAACACACTGATGAGAATGCCTATGCAAAAGAGGGCAATTTATCACTGTGAATGCTAAAATTAATAAATTGCCATAGGTAGGATCTCAAAAACCATGGGCAGCCCCTTGATAAAACATTTACTTCCCTCTGTCATAAAAAACTGCAGGCTGCTCTGAGTCCTGAGGTAGGCATAGTAATCTTAAACTAGCACAGAGTCTTATGTCTCAGCAGTAGCAGTCTTATTTATACAGTAGTCACAGACTATAATTTCTATAAACCTATGTTAGCACAGCATAAGGCTTAGCATCAGAAATTGGTCAATTCACAGTTGAAACTGTTATACTTCTATTATTCAATATAGGTGTTTTCATACAGACACAGGAAATCAACCCTACTTTTTTATCAGAATCACTTCTATTCAACAAATCTCAAATATGCAACTACAGGATAGTCTGCTCCAGAGGTAACATTACTCTGGCATTATACTTTGTTCTGAAACATTCACTGTGGCCAAAAATTTTGGAGCACTGAAGTTGTTGGTGTGTTAGGGTTATGTAGTTGGGTTACTGACAGAGAGCTCCGTTACTTACACAAATCGTAACCCTTAGCAGCACCTTTATCCCAGTGTAACTTCTCAGCATAGTCAGACTGTCATGCCTAGAATGAATTTAAGGTGTTTGATATGAAGCTCTGTATGTCTTTTTGTCATTAAGCAGCTGCTAGTATCTGCAATTTCCAACAAAGTATTCTGTCCATAAAACAGTATACTACAGAGGCCGATCTGAATCTTATGGAAAGTTGTTCTTTGTTTTGATAGTGCTGTCTGGATACTGAACTTTGTTTCCAACACGATTTTTCAAAACTTAGCACTGCTTTTACTTATGTGGGGAGAGAGTGAAGTAAGTGAATGTGTCAAACTAGAAACCCCACATTTAATCTGAAAACTAAGTGTGATGGATTAGTCAAAATATTGTTGCTTCCAGTTCTTCTGGATTTAGACAGAGAAGGGATGCTTTTAGGATGCAGCAATTGGAGAAAAATAGGTATATATATATTTTTTTTTTAAAGATAATTAGTATTTTCCTTTTTCTCATTGAGATTTTGAATGGAAAGGTTAAATGTTAGCAGCTATTTCATTATACTTGGAAGTAGAATAACAACAACAGGTACAAACTCAGTGGAAGCAAAGGTCTAGATCCTTCTGTATAATCTGTGTGGAAAGAATCCTGAATTCACGAGGAACTTTTTGTCATTGATTGTTTACCAAAGTCAAAACCAAGGTGTTCACCTTAACTCTGGACATATATCAAATATTTGAGCATATAAATTTTACAGAGAGTCACATTTCTTAAAAGTATGATTTAAATAATAGCTTGCAGAGCTCAGATATAAATGGGATTTCCAGCTACAGCAAATATCTCTCTTGCTCCCAAGGTTGGTTTATGGAGTAAAAAGAAAAACTGACAGGAAATGAAGTTAAAATTCATGTTATTTTTATGTATATTCTCCTATTTTTGTCTTGAGGGAACAAGATATCTATTTTATATAAACTCTCTAATTTACCGTATCTTGTTCATTTTTACTGTAAATAGACTCTTCGATACATAGTGTAGATCTTAATGTTATGAGATATCAGCAGGGTCCTATCATTCATTTCAGAAGCCACTAGCATCTTCGTATTATTTATGTGGAATGCATACAAAAGGCAACGTTTAGTTTTGTTGGAGGGCATATGCTTTACTCTTAGATCTAACCGTGCTTGCATGGCTTTGACATTCCTGCTGTACAAGAACACTGTCATGTCATTTGTAGGAGGAATAGAGTGAAATTTCATTAAAGGAAAAAATCAGCAATGGTTTGTTTATAACCTATAACTGTCAAGATGAGGTAGTGAGCTTGGATTTCTACAATAAAAATAAAGCAAACTCTGAACAGCAAGCAAAATTAGTATTTTCTCATTGAAGAGTGGGAGTTGGAAATGCACAGTACTAAGAAGTAAAGAAAAACTGGAGTTTACTGAAACATTTGTGTCAGATGACATAAAATTTGGTTTCATGGTTGTTTTGTTTGTTTTTTATTATTATTTTCTAACAGAACATCACTCCTGGAAAGAATAATGATGTATTCAGAAAACAAGAGGAGACTAATAATTTTTGGCATACTGTGCTAATAGTCTGTGAAACTACTTTTGCTATTATGTATTAATTGCCTTTTAAGGCACTTAAATACTTCTTCACTCTTTAGCATGATCAGTTTGTTTTTTCTCCTTGTCTATTTGTATTATGGCAACCCTCAAAATACCTTGCTGAAGGCTTACTGTTTTAGGTGCAGAATAAATACCTAGGGAGACTTTGCCCTTTCCCCAGACCTTTTGTTTTGCTGCGGTGAAAAGGAGTCTTGCCTTGCAAATACACATAATTAGTCCCAGTCTTATGCAGTGATGGACATGACAGCAGTTTGAGAGAGATTACTGATGAGTTGTGTCTCTAGCAAAGGCATATCAGATCTGAATAGAGGGAAGGAAAAGACTAGGTGAGGTCCAATGGCTTAGGTCTGTGCTACCTGTTACTTGTGCATGTCAGGCCAATAGGATTTGTCACATTTTTTTGTCTGCTGTGTACTTGTATATGCCCAACTACACTCAGGTATGCAAAGGTGCATCTTACAAGATTGGAGGAAGATGGGAGCATCTTCTTATTTTTGGTGGTCAAAACTTAAGAAATATTTTTCTGCCAAAATGTTATCCTTGAACTCATTTTGATATATTGCCATTATGTCAACTAACTATAGATTAAGCAGAAACTATTAATTTTGTCTTTATGAATGGCTAGGAGAGTCTTTTTTAATTTCTTATTTGGTGCATATATTTTCTGTGGTTTGTTTTTTTTCTGTACAAATTCTGAACTTCATGACCCTTTGCATGGAAAAATGTTGCAATGTGTATTTTGAAGTAGAGCATCTTTCCTGTGGCTCAGACCAAGGTCTTGAAGATTTTATCTTTCAACACTACTTTAAGCTTTTCCTAGTCCATTAGTAACATTCAGAATATAATACTTTTAAAGTTTTGATGCTCAAATATCCATATCTCTTGTTTCTCCCAATAAAGTTGACTGTCTTTTTAGATATTTGGTCAAATCTCAGAAACTTAATGTTTCAGTTGCTGGAAAGACCTTGGTTTCTGTGGCTTTATGGCTATTTCTTCATCTTGGGAATGCAAATCCATAACAATCTGTGTCTTCTTTTATTCTAATGAAAACTGAGTTATGGCCTGTAATTTCTTTTCTTTCTTTCTTGGTTTTTTTGAGAACAAAGGCAATGAATACATTATTTTTTTTTGTCGATAATTTTTGTCTGTAGTTAGAGGATCTGCTCTCTCCCTTTGACCTTTTGTTAATTATGTACCTGAAGAAAATCATATTACTTGTCTTATCCTCACTTGCAATCTTCTTTTCATTTGCCACTTTCCCATATCTTTATTTCCCCTTGCACTTTTAACTTCATTCCATAACCTTCCTACTTCCCTTGTCTTTCTTGATGTTTTATGTCATACAGTTACACTTTTCCTACACTCTCTGCATTTCCTTATTCAGGCATATTGACCTGGTTATGCTCTTTATAAATAGCATTGCTAGGAGTGTGCATAACCATCAACTACACATAAATCTGTTTTGTTATTGTACAGAACCTTCCCACTGTCTTTGCAAAAGCTGTACTGCTTTATCCATTCTAATCTGCTGGGTTCATGAGCAAATCCCTTTAGAAAACTGTGTTCTGGAAACCCTTGACTTTGGATTACTTATTAGATGACCCTATTTTATCTGCAGTTTTTTTTTTTAAATAGTCTAGATAGTTAATATGTGATACTAAGACATTGCAGCGGAAAATTGAAGTGTTTTTTTCCCATTTAAATAGTTTTTAGACTCTATATCTCTTCCATTAGATTATGGATATTACTTTCAGAAGTATGTAATTGGTGGGAAATTCCTAGCACTTTGTTTATTAATAATAATTCTAATACTTAATTCTGTCAACTCTGGAATTATAATGTGCTCAAAAGTGTTCAGCCTCAAAAAGGGAGCTGTATCATAGAACATCTGATGTAAGAATTAGTTATAGGATAACAAGCCACAATTTAAGGCTGTAAATGCACATGTTTGTGGTAAAACACCTTAACAGGCTTGTAATTTTTCTGTAGAGAGAAGTTTTAATTAATGTGGAGTGTTATGATTTTTTTTTCAAATGAGTAAAGAATGTATGAAATCAAGAAATGCTCCTGGTTTAATGCTGCGGTGTGTGGAGTCTGTGCACATCCTTCTTTAACATCTTAGAGGGAATCGGGCTACAAAATATCTACCATTCTTAGATTATGGTCCAGCTGAATGTGCAGTTAAGTTTTCCTCAAAATCCTTCCTGTATCTTCTCTTTCTTGCATGGATCTTTAGGAGCCTTAATATAATGTAGTTGTTTTATAGAGCCTTTACTATGACATATTCATTGTTATATATTTTTCCATATCTATGGAGACTTAGAGGAAAAGTGAGACTATGGACAATGAAGTCTCCAGTATTGAAATGCTGAAAAAATTACTGTGCTGTCAAAACACTTATTTTAATGATTTTTTTACAAATAATAGACTCCAGGATTCACTTTCCCTTTTCATCTTGAAAACTTTTTGACTGCTATATTTTAAGTCCACTGCAGGGTTTATCTATTTCTCAGGCCCACAGATGAGGCAGATGACTGGCTGTGGGCGAGTGATGGGAAAACTTTGTACTTTGATTTGCGGAAATGAAATTGAAGCCCTTTGTGGGTCGTCTCACCCCCACCCTGAAATATATCAACTTGTCTCCCTGATACCACATTGATGGCAATTAGCTATCCTTGTCATGGGTATAGCTAGCAGCAGGGGAAGCTAGACCTGTGTTAACAAATTGACTGATGCTGCTGAAGCATAAATAGAATCCATTTTCCCCTTGCATCACGGGTAAACTCTGTAGTGTTGAAAATAAATGAAATGTAAGAAAAGGCATATTTTATGGCTATGGTTTTGACTGATAACATTTACCAATGCAACAATGAGAGACTGATTTATATACTGATCCACTTAAAAAAAAATTAGCTACCCTTCAGTCTGTTGCGTATATGTGTGTTAGCAGGTTGCTTTTCTACTATACTTTGATTAAATACCTACAAATATGTCCAAAAGTATGCATCAGTGCATAAACACAAATGTATGATATCATAAACCTTAACATAACCTAACAGATTTATATACAACTACTTTATCTGTTCCACTCAAATCTCACTTCTATTGCCATCAAATGGAAATGTTATTTCCATGCTTGACAGCATGAAATCGCTAGTGCACTGTCATTATTTCTTAATTACAGTATTTCTAAGTTATTTGTGGAGAATTCAGTCACGCTGAGCCTCAGGGATCCTACTCTTACCATCTGAAATATTACCGGTCCCAAGAATTAAACATATCTCAGAGCCCCAAAACATGTCTGAGAGTTTGAATGATGGATCAAGTTCCTTTTATTCTGGCTTTTGGGCTATTTTTTTTGATGCAAATCGTATGAACTTTCCAGTTCTTTTTGGAAGTTAAATATTTCTCTTGCTAAAATGAAAATGACAGGACTTGATAAGTGGAACTTCAAGAAAACCAGTAATTATAACAAAACTCAAAAATGCAAAAGTTGGCAATGCTACTCAGTGCAAGTGGAGCTGTGAGACTTTTCCCTTTATAAGTCTTTTGTGGTGAAGACATTAACAGCAGCAGACGATTCTTTGGTGTTCCAATTTTTCCTTCTTTAGATCTTTTTCAAGGCATAATAGCAAATGAGTGAGAGAAGTGTAGGAGACTAGAGTTATAAATATTTTGAGAGCCTTGTGTGAAGTGTCTTCTAATATTACTGAAAGTGTGCTTGGCATAATTTTCTTAATTAAATGATATATTGCTGTATTTGTCCTGTTTTACTCAAGTCATTACTAATTATTTCTTATTTAGACATTTTCCTTAAAATGAAGGTCTATTTGTGTCAATATCTTGACTTTTTTCTCAAAATTTTCAAGTAGCTCATTAACAATAGATGTGACTTCAGTTTAAGATTTTTCAACAGCTAATCTGTTTATATGTGTTCAGATGAAATACCGTATATTCAGTATCACATGTCAAACCTTTTGAGGTGCTGTGTGTTTGTAATTTTTCTTTAGAGGATAAAAATAGTTCTCAGTATCTACTGGCAAAAAGTTCATTGTGCAGGTGTGTAATGGGAAGTTTACAGGACAGATACATTAACTGTAGTTAATGCTTTTGAAGTTAACCACAAAGGACATTTTTTCTGAGATCACTTCTACCACATTCAGAACATTTTGTCTAAACTGCTGGCAGTAGGAGCAGAGTCTAGTAAATATTCAGCTTCCATCTCTCCTGAAGTCCAACATTAAAATGTAGAAGATTGTAAAACAGTCCAGTCGGGACTGAAGGCTTCTGTGTGGGAAAGCAAAGGCTTCTGAGTGAGAAAGTGTAAAATACTGGAGAATGTGATATGGAGCCAGATAACCTCTGTTTAAAACTGTTATATGCATGAGAGATTTGGAGAAAGATTAATTATAACATCTTCTATCTTTCGTCATTAGCACATATGTTACACAGTGTACTCTGCTATGGACTTGTATTTGCAGTTTGAGTTTGCAACACAGAGATAGTTCATCTTCGCAGAATTCTCTGCTGAGATATATTCTTAATATTTATTTTACATAATGGTAACTTGGATATGTGGATGCAGTGAGGTGAAAATGCCTTTTATCTATTTAAGATGCTGTTATTATGTGTATTTATTAAATGTATTATGTACACATCATATGCAGGTGATATGAATATGATGACAGATTTTATTTGTGGATAGGAAGAAATAAAGCAATGTACCGCTGTTGTATTTCCCGTAGTTTTAGAAGATTTAATGGAGTTAAATAACAGGATTACGATTTACTACTTAGAAATAAGTAAGAGGGAGGAAAATCGTGACAGTTTTAAACCATTAATTTTTCTTGTTATCTGAAACAATTTGTAAAAAACGTCCATTTTTCCCTTGCTGCTGGGGACACCTAGTGGAGAGGACAAAAACGGAGTAAAGAAATTGGGCTGAAAAGAACCTGTGCAACTTTATTGTGTTTTACACTTTCCCCTCAAAAGATGAAAGAAACTCATTGGTAAGAATACCCTGTTTAGCCTTTTTAATATGAGCTGGTTTAGCCATGATCAGTGTGACAATTATTCCCCACTGAATACAGAGAGGTTGAGTTTCATTCAACAGTCTTGGGATTCACAGGTCTGATTCCCAGAAACTCAAGTTTTGCCTCAGAGAGGGCTGAAAGCAGTCCTAGTCAGAAATCTAGAGCTTCCAATAGAGACTTGGTGAAAAACCAGCAAATTTTGGTATTTGTCAGGCCTAAGGTGTTTCCCAGTTCAAATCGTGGGATGTGAAAATTGGTGCTGTGTATTTGCTATGCTCTGCGGGATTTACTTAATGACAATGACCTTATTGAATCGTGGATCTACTGTACACAAAACCAGCAAATTAAAGCACAAACAGCTATGTTTATGGGCTTTAAGAGCCAGCTAACTAATTCTCTAAACATGTAATTTGCTTGTCATTTAGCTTTGCAAAACGTATGTGGTGGTACAAAAGCAGGTGCGTGTAACTGCATTTTCAATCTTTAGTATCTTAACAATGCATCAATTTGGAAAACACATTGCATTTTGTCAGGTTTTAAATTGCAAAATTAACATTCACTATTAATTTTAAGGAACTGTGTCATCTAATGAAACCAATATTCAGCTCTTGTTAAACTTATTTCCGATGTATTTATTAAAGAAAACACTTTAAAGGAATCGAGGTGTTTGAGGACATGCATTTAATTTCACTCCATTTCTTTATTGGTAGCTTTGATCAATGCTGTGCTTACTACTTCTGCCATATGCTTTGAACTTGTAGATGCAAGCGTATAAATAATTTCCCATGTCAATTCTTGACTGATCTATCCAGGTTGAAATATGAAAAGCGAGTTGTCACCTAAGTTCTAGTGAGTGGGATTAGTGGATTGATTAGTTGAATTCTGAAGTGAAATTGCAATTAAGGGCAAAATTGTATCTCTTAGAAAGGCTTTAAGTCATTTCCCCAAAGCAAACAGTCAGATTACAAGCTTTTGACAAAGGTTTGTATTGTGAAAAAAACTCTTTCTTCAAAACCTTTTCTGTTTGTAAATCAACTTCTTGGAACAGCAGCATTTAGTAAGCAAGGATGGTGTGGTATAGTTTTTGCAGTTTTTCAGGTTACAGAGAAATTCCATCAATTTTTGAAAATACTGAAGATGCAATTCAGAGAAAATAATTACAACTAAATGCCATCAGTAGCATATAATGATTACTTTACAATAGATTTGCTGAAAGTATTTAAAAATGACAGAGTAGGCATCATATAGTCAGTTGCAGTCAGTATTTACAGTGTATTGATATATGCTTTGCTGTAGCAGTCTCAGGGCATACTTCAGGCATATTTGCATTTGAGACTTAACAAGAACCTTACCTAATGACAGATAAAATGCCAGGAGTTTTAATAGTTTGTTTATTCCCAATACCGGCAGCATTTTGCTAGCCTGTTCTAAGGTTTCCCCCTTTCTTCCTTCTTTACAATTTGTTCTGGGGTTTGTTAGCATATTCATGAATGTCACTCTGAACATTTCATCACTCTTACCTCCATCATTTCTGCTTTTCAGTCTATATATGTGATTGTCCAATGTTATTGAAAATGCACAGAACCTGACCTTTTCATCATAGCAGTTCTCGCAAAATATGCACATTTTAATCACCTTACCATGCAGGTATCAAGAGCACATTCTAATCCCCAAAGAAGTAGTTGTAGTGATTTAGTAGATGCTATACCTCATATAGCATCAGTAGTGACTCAAAGCTGCACCCATGTTGAAGGATCCTTTGGTCCTGCTGATATTGTCACTCGGATTATGTGAGAAGCTAATGTGCTGATATTAGCTACTCAATTTTAATTTCTGCTATTCAGCACCATAAATTATAGTATTCTATGACAAATGTGAAAGGTATGATTTGAACCAATTATGCATTCTGCTCCAGATCCCAAAACTTTTGAGAAGCATATAATTATGGTAAGTCATATCCACCGGGTCAATTTCCTTTCATCTTTTCATAAAGAACACTAGGACATAAGCATGAAGCTTATGAGCATCATTTTAAGCTAGACTTATTAAAGCTGCTTATTAATGAGAATGCTTGCCTTTACATAACACAAAACTTGTCCTATGTGAGTAGCACGGAGAATTTCCCAGCTTCTGCACAGACTATTTGCTTTATCCTAAATTGGAATGAACTGGAGGAATTAGGGTGTTAGGAAAGGAAGCCAGAGTTTCTTTATAAATTAGAGTTAAAAAGTATAATTGTCAACATGCAAAAACCCCTCAGCATTTAGTAAGTCTACTGCCCATTGATTTCACTTGGTGTTAGATTTTTAGATATAAAGAAGCTCTTAATACAAGGTTTAGCTCTTTAAAAGATATGCTACATTATCTTCCAATTTATTCTGTATGACTTTGTGTAATTTTTTCTACAGCTTTTTTTCTGGTTAAATATGCAGGGAAGTAACTGCTGATTTTTTCACCTTGTGAAGATAGCATTTCAGTTTCACTTGTCCGTTGTGTTATATTTGGTTGTATCTTTTTTTCCCAGCAGTTGTTAGGGAATTCATAGGATTTAAATAACCATTTTCTTAAAGGTGTTGAGATCAGTTTTCTTTATTTGTGCTGTCACCTTAATCTCATAGATTTGCTGCTTAATGTCAGATACTAGTGCACTTACTAGCAGTAAATGCTGACTTATTCTGTGACTAATGCCAAGTAGTCTATCATGCATGTGTTGCTCAACAGTGATGGTCTCAGCCATGAAGTGATAGGTAGTGGTGCTTTAATATCTGTCTTTGGGGTAGCATAATTGCCTCAACAGTCTGATACTGAACTAAGGTTAATCATTCTCTAACTGCTTCCCATTGAGACTGCAAAATGCTAACCCAAATCCCAATAATTTCAGTAGGACCATTCACAAGGTAGGATTGAAATTGTAATATGAAATAGGACAAGAAATAAGAATTAAAAGTAAACTCTGCTATTTATTGTGTTGAATGTGGTGCTTACTCATAGACATTTCTTTTTCTGCATGTGTTATGGTATTTTTTTACTGCATCATTGATGAGTAAGTAGAAAAAATGTAAAATTTGGGATGTAAAAATGAGATTTCAAATTATTCAGAGCTTTTCTATATGGGAATGATTACAGGATGTACAGAAATGTATAAATTTGGCTAGACACGTTTGAAATCTGCATAGCTCTGACAGGCACACTTGCTCAAGAAACTAAGTTCTGGTGTTATGTCTCAGATACATACAACACATGAGGTGCCAGGTCCAATTAACAGTCTGATGGTGGTAAATCCATTATCCTTGCAAAGAGAGTCCACCATCAGGAGACATTAATTCAATGTGACACCAACTGGGGTGTTTATATACAGATAATTGCAATGTCAGACATTCTGCTCTAATTGAGTTTAATTGTGGTAAAATTGGAGTTAATTAAAAGTTAATGGTATAGAGCACATCATGTTGTTATAAACTACGAGTACATGTTTCATATCCATATTATTGTTATTTAAATGGTACTTTCAATTACTATGCCTCATATTGCACTTTGGAGATGCACTGTAATTGTTTTCACATCACTGAAAGTTTTTGTTCAGAGTAGAGATGAAGAAATGTGTTTATTTTGAAGTTGGTTCATTATATCACAAAGTAAATGTCACATGTAATGTTTCCAGCTACCTTGCTAAGGAAAAGATTGACTTTATGAGTGTGCTGCTAAAATGGAAGAAAATTCTAGTTCACCTTAAGAGAAGGATACCTTTTTCCCACATTATCCATCATATTTTGATAGGGAAATGTCAGTTTACTCAACTTCCATAATTCCATCTTTTTGTAATTCTATCTTATTTACGGTTATTTTGTCAGCAACTGTTCTGAAGAATATCTTTTTGTCATGGTTTAGCAAGGAGTTGCTTTTGCTTAGTAACAGGGGGAGCGGGTTGCAGTGAAGACCCAGTAAAAGTTTTTTAGACTCTCCCCCGACTCCTGGGTTCAGACCCACCCCCCGGCCCAGCTGGGCCAATCTGGCGCCTCTGCGATCACTATTTAAAGGACGGGAATTTGAGGTGCCAGGCAGGAGGTGTAAGAGTGGTACAAGATGCAGGCGACCATG
>WBNH01002224.1:403681-414723 GCA_013401255.1 Urocolius indicus
TGTACCATTCTGTGTTGTTTTGTTTTGGTTCTGTTTTGGGGTTTTATGTTTTAGTTGGTATTAAATTATTTTCGTTTTCTTCCCCAAGCTGAGTAGCCTGGTCTGTTTTGTCCTGCACCTTAAGCGGCAATTAAGCTCTCCCTGACCTTTAGCAATCCTTAAGTCTTCGGTACTTGAGGCTAATCATGGTCTTTTGTTCCCTGATGGGCCTAAACCATGACACCTTTCTATGGGATCTTCCCTGGGCTGTCTTCACCTTCTTCTGTTTCCAATTACAGATACATTGACAGCTCCATCTCTGCCCTGACCTCTCTCTCATTGCAGTTTTATATCAAAACCTTTCTGTTGACATTTCCTCCTGGATGTCTTGCTGACAATTCAGAAATAATCATTGTATCGTCCCTCTTTTCTGTCCATGTCCAAGCCTTCAAGATCTTCCTCCATTATAACTATGAACTGTCTTGCATCTTGTATACTATATCTAAGTCCTTGTCTTCTCAGTCCTAAACTCTGTTCCAGCTTTTTGCATCACAAACACCTTGTAACCACATTCATTGCAATGAAGCTGCTCCATCTCTATTACCAGATACTTATAGCATACTCTCAACAATGTTCTACCCATCATATTTCTTCCCATTGGATTAAATCAAAACATTCCTGTATTGAAACTGTCAATAGTTCAACCTTCAACTCTGAGTCTTTTAGCCATCACTCACTTTTGCTTCTCACATAAGTACTTCTTTTGGAAACACACCAGACCCACTTGCTTTGTCATGGCTTACATTGGCATTGTGATCTCTGTGTGTTGTGTGAAGTACAAAACATTTTGGCTTTTTCTTTAATACTTGAAGAAGACAAAAGTTTATATTGGACTCCACTAGTGTAAGTCTTATCTTCTAATGCATTCTTCAATATTTATTAAGACAAATTCTCAAACAAAGCATATAGTTTTTAGTTCAGAGGAAAACTTATCTAGAATAGCTTAATACATGTTGATGTCATATTGCTTTACAAAACCAGATATTAGGAATTACCAATGTGTTTTGTGAGGAAGCCCAGCAGTGTTTGTTTTCAGAGGCACCAGATGTAAATTTTGTTATTTGGAGGAAAGATAATATAAATTTTGCTCTTTCCCAGATTATATACTGGATCAAAACAAGCATCTTATCCTGTTGAATAACAAAGACTCTTTTTAAGATTGTTTCAATGACTATTATTCTAGCACTGTCACTGGGACATTTCAGGAAGCTAAGTCAAAAGATAGCCACTTGCTCACACGTTACTCCTACTGCTGAAAGGATGGTGTCAGTCTGATACTAGCTGGTCACCAAGAAATCAGTTAGTTAAGCTCTCTACTGTTCCCAGTGCTGAACATCTCGTTTCAAATTCTAGTTTTGATCTTTGTTGTCTAGTGCATTTTTATGTTATGTGAAACACTTAAGAGCATCTAATGTGATACCGTCAGCTTCTAATTCAATTAATCTTTCTGTTTTTCTGCTTCAACACACTATTTTCGTTTTCCTGATTGTGCTCATTCTTTCTCTGATGTTAACAGAAATTATGTGTATCTAGGGAAGGAAGAATGCAGTTGACCTCAGGCTGAACAGCTGATGGTAGTTAACACAACAAGATGCATGTAGATGTGACCTAGTACCTTTTAAAAATGAAATGTTTGGCTTTGTTGGAAATTAATCTGAGATTCCCTTTATCCGTACAGTCTCTTGCAGAGTTTCCAGAGATTTGGCATTTGGCTGACATGCAATGTAACAACTACCTTACTTTACCCTTTGATTAAGAATGCTTTTAAACCTGTTGAAGGACTTGTTTGAAATTCAGCATCCCCATTTTGATAAACATATGGAACCATGACCATGTATTTGTGATTAAAACATAGAAGCTTTGCATTCAGTGAGTTTATTTTGTCAACCAAGAAGGTGCTAAGTTTTCTATTGATTAAAAGAGTTAATAGTTTTAGATGGAAAAATATGGTTTATACTGTTCAAATACTAAAAATACACACTCTCACCTTGAAAAGCTTAAGGAACTTCAAATTAAAGCTAATAAAAATAGTCCTTTATTCTGTGTCCCAGAAGTTTTCCAAATCATTCTTTTCTACAACATATTGAGGTGGTTGCATATAGATGAGAGTGTGAGCTGGTTAGGATTTTGTTTGTTTCCTCCTGTGTTATAACTGTCCAAATGCAACAGATGCAATGATATGAAATGCTTATTTTCAAGAACTGTGGTTCCAAGTCCAAAAGGCATTTTGATATCGTTGGTTTAAGGCAAGACAGATAAATGTTATTCTAAATAAACAGATGAACAAATAATGCTGTATTTTAAAAGGCTCTTTATGCTGAGAAAATAATGCAATAAATTTACTGCTTTTCATCAGTTTTCAGTAGACTAATGCTTTCTCCCATTATCTTTACCTATTGTGGGCCAACAGTCCTTTACTCTCCAGAGCTAAGTAGCTGGAAAAAGACAGAATGTTTCAGTAACAGCATAGTCACTTAAAACAATTCCAGTGACAAGCAATTTGGCATTGCAGCTGCCCAACAGATTTTTGTCTTCTGGAATATTTTTCATTAATCTTTTTTGCTAAAGTAAACTGTTTTCCCCATGGAAATTAATTATCATGGTAGCAGCGATTTTAATTTTCAGGAAACACCAGTGAGATATACAACTGGTTCTTTAGACACTGTCACACAGCAGGGAAATAATCTAAAATAAGCAACAGGAAAAAGTCTGATAACAAATATACTTGCAAATTTCCCTAAAGCTGAGAGGTGCTTTCACTGTATGATTTTGCTTATCAGTAAAAATTGACCCAAGGTGAGTGAAGAGCAAGGTGAAAAAAGCTGTCATAGTTCAAAAAGTATAGGGAGGTTCTCCTCTTCCCAGTACTAAAAGTGGACATGATGGGCAGAGTGTAGATTTGTATTAAAATCTTTTTGTTTAATTTCTCACAAGTGGCAGATGTGGTTTAGGGTTTTGTTGCTGTGGTAGGATTTTATTATTTATTTATTTATGGAGAGATGTTTTACTGAGTCATAGGTGCATCTAATATAAGATTTTGTCCTTGTCAAGTTCCAAATATTTTCTGTATGCTCAATTCAAAGACAAAGTAGGACAGTTTTACTTCAGATCTCTGAATGATTCTGAATCCAGTACACGTAGTAATGAAAACACTTGATGTCTATACGGGAATAGATATAACTTGAAAGCCTCATTGGAAGGTGAGAGGTTTTATTTTGTTCCATCTGCATTAGACTTTGAATAAAGCTCATTCTGATTTATGCTCTGTATCTGTGCATGTATTTAAAATTGTGCTTTGGACGTGTGGAGCAACTAACTTCTATAAGCCCCACTACGTGAACTATCTCTTGGGAATAATGCATGCTTTCTTCTGGATTTTAATGTCCTCTGAGGGAACAGCCAGTGAATATTGTGTCTTTAATAGGATTCTTGTGAACAAGTAAAGCATATATGGGTTCATTAGGACCAGTATATAGGAGCAACCAAACTGCAGTAGAAATAAAATTAGCTACTATGGAAGAGGAGAGATGGAGCTTTCCACTCAGTATTTGCAAGCATCTCTAATATTGTAAAAACAATCTCTGTTACAAGAAGTTCACCTTCAGTTTCTTAGAATATGTGGATAAGACGTGTGAGATTGCTTTAAGCTCAATAAACAATTGAAAAGAAAATGTTTTATGATTGTTGGGGATTTGAATTAGATTAGTTAGAATCTGTAGGAAAAAAAGCATCTAAGAAACCAAATTTCTGTTGTTGGCAGTAAAATTAATGCTGCAAATATCTTGTGTTAAGCACAGCAGCAGTGCTGGAATCCAGTAGAGACTGCTGAAATGGAAATTTTGTGATCACATTATGAAGCTTGTGGGAAACCTAAGGAAAATGACAATGATAATAAAAAAAATCTGGTGATGCTTGGAAATCCTCAGATTTGAAATTATACTGATGATACCATGCAACTTAACACCCAGTCTTGCAGCGAGGAATAAATTACTAATGCTTTTGTTTATATACATGTGGTAGAAAGAAAAAAAACCACACTAAATATATTAAAGGCATGGAGAGCTGTTCCAATTTTATGCCCAAGTAGGACAGTTACAGCATAGTGTATGTTCTAGAATTTCTTTCTCTATTCTAAAATTTAGTTCAGCTTTGACTTCAATAATGAATCATTATAGAAATGCATGTCTTTAACATGCCATGTCCAGAAAAATACCAAAGAATCTGGCTAGAAAGAAAGACACGTCCAGAGGTTCCGACTGCTGTTGAAAATAGATCTTTTATTAGGTAAAGGGAAGTTTTAACTACCTTGTCATCCATTACAACATTGTAGAATATTAACATGACTTTGTATAATACTATAAATGGAAGCAGCTGTCAAAAAGATGGCATAATGGACTACCAAAAATATAACCATTAATGAAATATACCATTTTGCTTTTACTAATGAAAAATATAGAAATACTTTTCCATGTTTGGAGTGGAACTCTGTCATTCCAAACTAGCTGTACTGATGGTTTGAGGTTTTTTTTTCTTCATCTTTCTTCCCTCACCTCAAAACTTGATCATATTTTTTCCATTGTATTTTTTTTGGTTATAAAAGTTTTCTTTTATATTTTTCTATCATTTTTTTTGCAAGTGTAATTCTCTTGTGCTTTTGCAGTGAAATAGATATTACCATGCTCTTCATTTCTCTATATTCCAGAATATTCATTTATTGCATTTCCTGGCTTCAAATTCTGCCCAAGTGTGATTGTTACCAGAATAGTTTCTTGTCAGGAGGAAACAAGAATGAAAGCAGATGGGATGTGAAATATACTTAGCTGCTATGGGCTCAGAAAAACTTGAAAAAAGTTTTGTAATTTAAATCTCCAGCTCTCTGATGCTAAAATTAAATCAGGTGGTTTACAATAAGCTTAAAGTAATATCCAAGCTGCCAATAAATCCTGTATGAGAAGATCTTCAGTGAACTTTAAGAGAATGAGCCAATTTCTTGACTTACATCTGATGAAGCACCGTGGCATAAGAAGCAGTTGCTAAGAAATTCCCCTGTTTTGCCATCTGCTTCCACCAAGCAGTGAAAGTTTCCTTTTCTCTACACTTTGGGACTGAGTGAAATCCTGATGCTTTCCAGCTCCCCCACCTCTACCTTCCTGGTTCAGAAAATGTAACAGAAAAAGTTCAACAAGTTTAACTTGGACTTTGATTTGATTTTATTTGTCTGTTGTAGTAACTTGTTTTTTTTAATTGGATAGAAAGGCAGTGAATCCTCTTATGGATCATTTATGTCTCAAATTGTGAGAGAGACTAATAGTCTCAGTAATGTCGAGTGGCTCCTGCTGTGACAGCTAACCATCAAGATCCTGTGGCTTAGGAAATAGTCTTTTTCCTCTTGTCTGCTTTTTGCATTCTCATTTAGTTGTAGTCTCAGCCACAGCAAATCTCTCCTTGTAATCTTATGTGTCATTATTCACTCAGAAGAAATATACATCAGCATGAAAACAAAATTGCCTTTTTGAAATTGGTTTGGATTGTTATATTTTTTTGTCCAACCCATTCCAAGTTCTTTATAAGACATTTAGTAATACAAATTGAGCTCAACTTAGCTGTTTTATTTGTCCATGATCTCAAAGGAGTAACAATAGAGGATAGATGAAAGATTTTTTTAGAATATACATTATGTTGGTTTTGCATAGTCCTGTCAAACTTGGCAACAGTTAACACTGGTTTTCTTGTGAATTCTACTGGAATGGTGTAATATACGGATTTGGTGAGGTGCACTTAAAAATGAAGGTTTTCCTTAGAAGTTCGTTTTTAGTACGGAAAGGATTACATAAAGAATATATGTGTTGTTTTGCATTTAACAGAACAGGTTTTCTCCTTGCTTCTGTAATTGCCAGAAGAAAATTATATTCCTTGGTTCTTAGACATTTCTACCACTTAGATTTTTCTGCCCCTAGCAAAAAGTTTTTGCAGCAGTCTCTTGCTATGCAAATCAATGGAGTACACCCAAGTGATGGCAACATTATTTCCCAATGCTGACAAGTTCAAGATATTGCTATTATCTTCTGCTTCTATTTTATGTATCAGAGTTTATTTGAAAAATGAAACACTCTCTGGGATCAAAAAGCCCTAGTTTTGGTCAAAACAGGAGAAGAAATAATGGTCCTCAGGGAGTCTTGAAGTAGGAATAGACAGTAACATTCCTGCATATTCTTTCTTTCTTCTAGGTTAAATATTTCCAAAACCAAAAACTCAACTCCCCATTCTGCCCAATAAAACCCGTCCAAGACACCTCTACAACCTTTCTTAGGGCACAGTTTTTCACCCTTGATGAACTGATTTTTAATGTCATTGATAGATTGAAGTGCAGTTACCTTTTGAAAGCAGAGGGTAGATTGTAAGTGTTCTGATCAACAATTTTACTGCTGAATTAATATCATAGCATTAACAGAA
This sequence comes from Urocolius indicus, assembly GCA_013401255.1. Classification (NCBI taxonomy): domain Eukaryota; kingdom Metazoa; phylum Chordata; class Aves; order Coliiformes; family Coliidae; genus Urocolius; species Urocolius indicus. Next base: position 410,174 of record WBNH01002224.1, read on the forward strand.
GATGTCAAAGGAAACCCATTTGGGACATTTTTCCTGCATGCACTTCAAAACTAACCTACATTTGACACATGATGTCACTTTAGCAGTACCTTCTGCAGAACATCAGATATTCTTTGAAGAGATGATGTTCTTTGGTCAGAGATGATGTACTGGTGTCTTCTCAAACACATTTCCTTTTTGTTGTGTCTTAAAGCAAACTAAGTAATTTCCTTAATATTTTCTTTTAATTATCTTTCATAGAATTGAATTTCAATCTTGGTTTTGATTTCCAGTCAAAAGAAACAATTTCAAAATTTCCAAATCTTCTGCAGAACAGAGACATTCTAAACTGTTTCAGTTTTACCATCTCTATTGCAGTTACATATTTGTTTCATCTTTGTAGTGGAATGCTATGATGGCAAATCTCATATTAAGGCATCATATATTTGTTTTGCCTACAGCCTGTAAGGTGGTTGGGGACTGAAGTCCCAACATTTCAACCACTATTGGAATCCTAAGTTATAACTCTGTAGCTTGTAAGAACATAGACGTTGACAGTAATCAGCTTATGCTTTCAGCTTGGGGATTTTTTTTCTATTGTGGTGTTGTTTTGGAAGTCCTGGTGAGTTCCATTCTGTTTTAATTTATAATTTTCTTTTTTCATCTTGAAAATAAACCATACTGTTGATGTCTCAGTACATGTGGTGAGATGCATCTCAGCTGCTCTTATCCTTTGTACCAACATTAACAATTTTAAGCTCATTAAGTAACCTCGTTAACATACTGAACCTTCCTTGAAGCTGCACTGAAAAACTTTTATATGAAGGAGATTTGGTTCCAACATAAACAAATGATGATTAAAGAAACTCTGATTTATTTTAGGAAAGGTGATTGTGCCTTAGGAAAAGAGAATCAAAGTTTAAAACTGGGGGTTAAGTCGTTGGCATAAGAATAATATGTATCTTTGTAAAATGTATAGATGTACAAAGTTGAGACACAATTTACAGTATTCCTCTGAGACTGTAAGCTTCTTAATGACTACAGTTTAAAATGTGTATTTCGCAAGTCATATATTTTTATGTATGACAGGCTGCAGAGGAATGAAAATTTATTTTGTGGTTATGATCAGGCTATATGTTTTATGTCCTTAGTTCTGTTTTTACTTTGTTATTAGATTTTTGGCAAGCATCCTCATCTTTTTGTCTCTAGTATCACACTTGTATGTTAAGAATGATCTTGAGGGCAGAACAGTTTGAATGAACTGTTAACAATGTAGGAAGTCAATTCCAGCGGTGTTAGAAACTATGCAGATAGATGGACAGAGGAGTTATTAAAAAAAAAAAGGAACAAAATGATTCCTGTTAAGTGTAAATTGTTTCAAGAACAGCTATGCACTTATTTATTTTTCTTAATAATCTTATATTTAATCTTATTCATTAATCTTATTTTCCTTTAGAAAACTAATTCCCATTATTTGGAGTGAGACAATGGCAGGAAATGTTATATTGCACAGTGCCATCACTGTTCCTGATTTAAACAACTAAATATACACAACTTTTTTGACAGACCTTATTGCACTGTTAGTGTATATTATGAAGTAGCCTTTGAGTTGTTATGTTGGGTGTACAACTATGCAGTAACACTAAGCAGAAATGAAACTTGCAGGTATCATATCTTCTGAATTAACAAAGTCATCTCTAGCTCATGAAGGTGGCAATTCAATCCTAATTAGAGAGAACCTGCTGAATAACTTTCGACAGGAAAAAGTTTCTTACAAATGCCGATACCTCAGATGTAACCATGAATATGGTAAATAATGATTGTTGAACTCCTAACTTCTGTTATGACTATGGGGCAAGAGATTTGATGCTCTGTAAGAAGATGAAAAAATCCTACAGCAATTTAGAAGGATTCAATGGAACCGAAAAGGTGGTAGTTTTGTTTTTCATTTGTATTTTGTTGAATGGTAATTTAATGCATTGTTAAAAGAAAGGAGAGATTCATCTCATATATCTTTTTAAGATTAATTAACCCCTCCTAATGTGTGTGTTTTATGACTGCTTTTAATGTGCTGGTGAGAAAATAATCTTATTAAAGCGGGAAATACAAAATAGTCTTTAAAATCTTAGGGTCAAGAGAAGCATTTTAAAATGCCATGAATTTATGTATTCATTTATGTGTTTATATCTAGGAGAAAATACTGCCAACAAACTATGATTTTTACCTTTTTGTCTGATAGTCATCTGGAGTGTTTATTTGTTGATACAAGTTAAAGAGGTCTGCTTGAGTGGAGAGGAAGGTGTGAACATAGCATTTAAATTCTCCATCTTCAGGAGCAACAGCAATGACCTGTTGAAATAAGTTTCAGCAGTGAGGACAGCAGCATGGATATGAGTTTGCTCCAGAAGAGCAGCAGCACATCTCATTGCTGTCACAGGTACCCATGTGCTTATATAGACACAGAGATGAAATACACGTATATATCATATGGTGTTTTCTCACATGAAGATTCTAACTTTCAGTTTCTAGTTTAATGTGAGCATTTAACTTTTATAATAAAGACTGAATTTAATTGGTGCTATACACCTTTTCCCTGTCTTAGCACACTGACAACAACTAAACAGGCACTTCACATTTCTAAATGTCTTAATCAGGTAGTGTAGTAGGCTCTATTGTGAAATGCTGAAAGAAACAATACATATCCCTCAGCCTGTTTCTGTGGCTGTCAATCTGGCAACATATTTATTTCACAAAGATAAGCAATACCTTTTCATAATATATATTTAAAATGTAGCTGAATGCTGTTCCTTAGCAACAAGAGCTGGTGGTTCTGAGATGAGCCATTGAATAGGGGTGAAACGTGCTTTTGTGAACCATCGTGCTTCAATTAAGCAGGTAGCTTAAAGAAGAAACAAAGGTATTCTGATACCAATTTTCTCTCACTAGTTTTTGTTATTTTTACCTAGCAGAGTAAAAGAGCCTCATCTCATCCCAGCAAAATACTGGTCTTCACTAGGAATAAAAATTACTGTTTTCCCTCTTAGTGAATAGAATAAATCACCTTGAATTACCCACAAAAACATGTGTGGAACAAATGTGACCTGACTATAAAACAGATGTTTTTAAATGAATAGAACCTCAAGAAGTAATTACTCAGAGCTTGTTTTAGAGAGACCTACTTTCACTCTGAAAAGAAAATGTATGTCATATTGTATCACTTTGAGTGTTACTGATACTAAAGAACTTTAGAGATAGTTGAGCACTTTCTGACAAGTTGCATTTTCATGGACTCTTATTTCTAGTTTGTGGTAGTGTAGGGGGAAAAAAAAACACTGAAAAAGACAAATCAACTCTCTTTGTGTAGAAATTTCCATCCTCTATCCAGAATTTTCTACTTTTGCTCTTTCTGAAGTATTCTTTTCTGCTTGAATATATGCTTTTGAAGTCAGTGATGTTTATCACAGATCAGGCCTATGAGCCTTAGGAAATTAAACATAAGTCATAAAAAATTTCCCTCTATATGGGTTTTCTAAAGAACAGAAGGATATATGAAATTATATGAAATGGCTGTTTAGATTAATTAACATTTTTCAGGTCCAAATGACAATGGCAGAGCTGATAAAAATCTGTTCTTACCTCAAAAATCCTGTGTTTCTTGTGCTAAGGCTTTCAGTTTAAAGCAAATTCATTGTATTAGTAGCCATATTCCCATGTTTTCAATGGAATTTAGATTAACAAATAGTGTAGCAGAATAAGGAAAAAGGAATAAGGGAGATTTCCCTTAGCTTTTATAGTCTTTGGATTATATTCTAAACATGTAATTCATAGCTGAGATGGGCCATAGAATTAATGTTAAGAGTTACGAATGTGATTCTTCATCTTGAGTTTAATTTCCTCAACTCATGTAAAAATCTTAAAAATACAGAAACCCAGATTTTGATTGGAAAATCATTAATATCTTTCAAGTCAGCTGAAAGGAAGCAGCTATCAAAATCAGAAAGTGTTTTACTATTTTACTGTTCAATTACTTGTGACTATTTGGATAGACCTTTAGCTTTGCTTAAGCTTAGTTTGCCAAGCATACATGTGTGTCTTAAATATTTATCATGTTCGTTGGGAATGCTATCTAACATTTTTTTGTGAATAATCACTCTTCATTAATCAGATAATAATAATTGATGTGGTAGTTAATACCAGATAATAGAATCCATTTACAATTAAATAGTCCTAGTGACCTGAGAAGACTAAATAATCAAATGGGTCAAATATACAGTGTTAACAAGTAATGCATTAGACATTATAGTTGTTAAAGTAGTAATTATCCAGCCAAATATTTAGAACATTAAAAGCATATTCACTGAAGGCGTTCTTTATTTCTAAGTAACAGTATTTATGCAGGTGGTATATCTGTTGTGTATTCATTTAAAACTAATTTTTTTTAAATCCTTATTTACTGTGCTTTTTGTCTACTAAACTGGTGTTAAACATTACTGGTGATTTATTCTATTGCAAGATGCAAAGTGCTGTGTGATGCATCTTTTGCTTATTTGCACAAAACCTGTAATTATGAG
>WBNH01002224.1:416246-475741 GCA_013401255.1 Urocolius indicus
GTTTTACTATTTTACTGTTCAATTACTTGTGACTATTTGGATAGACCTTTAGCTTTGCTTAAGCTTAGTTTGCCAAGCATACATGTGTGTCTTAAATATTTATCATGTTCGTTGGGAATGCTATCTAACATTTTTTTGTGAATAATCACTCTTCATTAATCAGATAATAATAGTTGATGTGGTAGTTAATACCAGATAATAGAATCCATTTACAATTAAATAGTCCTAGTGACCTGAGAAGACTAAATAATCAAATGGGTCAAATATACAGTGTTAACAAGTAATGCATTAGACATTATAGTTGTTAAAGTAGTAATTATCCAGCCAAATATTTAGAACATTAAAAGCATATTCACTGAAGGCGTTCTTTATTTCTAAGTAACAGTATTTATGCAGGTGGTATATCTGTTGTGTATTCATTTAAAACTAATTTTTTTTAAATCCTTATTTACTGTGCTTTTTATCTACTAAACTGGTGTTAAACATTACTGGTGATTTATTCTATTGCAAGATGCAAAGTGCTGTGTGATGCATCTTTTGCTTATTTGCACAAAACCTGTAATTATGAGTGGCAGCGCCATGAAATATTAAGAGTCTTGCCATCTGTCTGTGCAAAGATGTTAGGTGTGGCTGTAGTCAAGGCTGATTGCTCTGGACTGAGGGTGAGATTTTTATATTTACATTCCATATGGGACAAACAAAATACAGGAAATGGTATTTCTTGATTTCACACAAGGTGAAATCCTGGCTTTACTGCAGTCCAAGCCAGATTCCTTATGACTTTCAGTGAGTGTAATTTTAAGTTGCCTTAGCTATCCATTTTCCTTACTTTTGAAAGGATTTATGAGCATTCCAGCTACCATTATCAATTTTAACAAGTTCTCTGCATTTGAAAAATTGAGCAGTTGTCAGCAATAGAGCAGAAATTCACAAAAATTGACAGTGGAAAAACAAGGAGAGGTGTCTAGAGCAAAGACTTCAGGAAGAGTCTTAGTCATTGGCCACAGTGGCTAGAACGTGTTAAAACCAGCGTGGGTTTTTTTTCTTCATATATAACATGAATAAAGGCATCACATTTTTATTAATGAAAGGCAATCTGACTTCATATTCATTGTGTTTTAATGCCCCTGCGCCAAAGCAAAGGGAAAGTACAGAGTGAGAACTCCTCTAGAATGATTGTAAGTCTTAGAAAAGGAACTGAAAAGGGTCTCATACATAATGATCTATGTCATTACAATGCATTGCGTAGTGCAAACTAATGCAGCTCCATCAGTAATCTGATTTTTGTATGCTCAGATTCCCACTGAACAACTTATCCATACTCTCTTTGTTCTGATTGGAAATTTCCCTGCATGTCCATCCTATAAATGTGCTCAGGTTTAATTACTCTCGTACTGCTATCATAATATGCTTTTATTTGTCATTTTGCTTTCCTGATATCTGGCTGCTGGTGGATTTATAGCTGCTCTCACAGAAGTTTGTCTAGGTGAAGTAATCATTAGATTTTGAGTGTTGTGTTAGATTTGACTTTTTGAAGCCACGGTAGAGTGATACTGTTTCCAAGTTGTCTTCAACTCTTTAAGTAACTCTTATTATGCAGATGGTTTAGTTTTGGCTGATTTACCTTTAGTGCTTCCTGTGTGTATGATTAAATACCTAAGTAAGGATCTGTCAGGATCCAGCAATAAACTATCCATGAGTTTTACAAAGGACATAGTATTAAGATTTTTAGCATTCACTCTTCCCAGCTTAGATCATGGCACAGTATCCAAACAGCACAGCATAGGTTGCTTCTGAGACATTACTACAAAATTAGTCCCAGACTTGATATTTTAATTTGAAATAGTAGCATTGTGATTTCATTCTTGCAGTCACAATGTTATCTTTAAATTTAGTTTTCAATTGTATTGGAACAGGGCCTGTCTCTCATCATGTAGTTGAGTTTATATGCTGCTCATTCCAGTAAAGACCCTGATTTATTCGTGCTGTTACCATAATAAAAATAATAAGCAGCAATAAGGTGAAATGATATGAAAATAAAGAGCATAGATTTTAGTCAGCAGTCTTTAGAATGTTGTCTTTCACATTTTTAAATTCTATGCTGACAGTTTACTCAAGGAATGAGGTCAATTTACATTTACAAGCTTGGTTTACAAAATTGGCTTGGCTCATTAGAAAGTCATGGCTGGATTCTCACAAATCTATCCCTTCTCTCTGCTTATCCCATCCTCTGCCATGTTCATGTTTAATCTCTGCATATATGCATAGCATTCCCATATTCCAATAAAATAGAAAACTGCTCTTAAACTCTTCATTACATGGATATCTTGCAACAGCCTCATCCTGCAACCTGTGGAAGAGATTTCACTGATTTTTAGACTTATTTGTCAATATCCATTACCAGGCAAGCTACAGGATTGCAACTGCAGGCATATCAAATTTATATCCTCTTCATTTTCAAACAGCATAATTGAGAATTCCATTTAATCTAGGTATATTGCATGCTGACTTTTACATCTTTCTGAAGCTTCCGTTCTCATCAAACATTTGCATGGTTGGGTTACCTGCTTCTCCTCACTTCTTTTTTCCTTATCTGATAATGGCCATTCAGAATGCACATTTTATATGAAGAAGTGTCCAATTATTATGTTTTTTCCTCTTAGACAATTTGAAAAACAGGAAAGCAAAATGAACGTTAAAAGCTTGAATTCTTACTTGCACACAGATAAAGCTCAATATTTAAATTCTTCAGTGGGCTGCTTTTATTCCAGCTCATATAGGGAGGCATAAAATAAGACCTCTCTACATAAGGACCTATTTTTGAATGGATTTTCATCTCCATGAATGACAAACAAGTTTATGTATGAGGTTTGCTGCACAACTTCTGTTCAGACAGAATGTTAAACCTTTCATATAAACAAGAGACTGAAGCACACAGGTTGCAGAATGACTAAGTAGGTGAGACTGTGAAATCTTCATTTGCTCAGAGGTGGTGATCTGGGCTCATCCTGATTTATGCTCTGTATCTGTGCATGTATTTAAAACTTTGCTTTGGATGTGTGGAGCAACTAACTTCTATAAGCCCCGCTACGTGAACTATCTCTTGGGAATAATGCATGCTTTCTTCTGGATTTTAATGTCCTCTGAGGGAACAGCCAGTGAATATTGTGTCTTTAATAGGATTCTTGTGAACAAGTAAAGCATATATGGGTTCATTAGGACCAGTATATAGGAGCAACCAAACTGCAGTAGAAATAAAATTAGCTACTATGGAAGAGGAGAGATGGAGCTTTCCACTCAGTATTTGCAAGCATCTCTAATATTGTAAAAACAATCTCTGTTACAAGAAGTTCACCTTCATTTTCTTAGAATATGTGGATAAGACGTGTGAGATTGCTTTAAGCTCAATAAACAATTGAAAAGAAAATGTTTTATGATTGTTGGGGATTTGAATTAGATTAGTTAGAATCTGTAGGAAAAAAAGCATCTAAGAAACCAAATTTCTGTTGTTGGCAGTAAAATTAATGCTGCAAATATCTTGTGTTAAGCACAGCAGCAGTGCTGGAATCCAGTAGAGACTGCTGAAATGGAAATTTTGTGATCACATTATGAAGCTTGTGGGAAACCTAAGGAAAATGACAATGATAATAAAAAAAATCTGGTGATGCTTGGAAATCCTCAGATTTGAAATTATACTGATGATACCATGCAACTTAACACCCAGTCTTGCAGCGAGGAATAAATTACTAATGCTTTTGTTTATATACATGTGGTAGAAAGAAAAAAAACCACACTAAATACATTAAAGGCATGGAGAGCTGTTCCAATTTTATGCCCAAGTAGGACAGTTACAGCATAGCGTATGTTCTAGAATTTCTTTCTCTAAAATTTAGTTCAGAAAGCGTTTTACTATTTTACTGTTCAATTACTTGTGACTATTTGGATAGACCTTTAGCTTTGCTTAAGCTTAGTTTGCCAAGCATACATGTGTGTCTTAAATATTTATCATGTTCGTTGGGAATGCTATCTAACATTTTTTTGTGAATAATCACTCTTCATTAATCAGATAATAATAGGCTCCTTTTAAGTGAGAGGAAATTGAAAGTTGTGCTCAGGAGCACACCTTTCACACCCGAGCTCATTGTCAGAGGGGAGCTAGTGCAAGTGACGTGGAGTGCAAATGTTAGGTCCTCATGACTGACTTTTGGTTCCATGAATCTCCTATTGGCTCCTTCCGGTGTCTCTGCTTGTCTGGAGTCACTTAGGTACTGCATGGAAGTTAGAGACTAAGAAGTTATAAAGTAAAGTTTTAGGAATGTATTTGGTTTGACAGGTTTTTTTTTGTTCGCTTACTGTTGAGAATAGTGAACAACAGGTTCTCCAGCTGTCAGTACCTCTTTCAGCAATGGAGGTGTTGCTGATTACAATGTAGTTTTTCAGTCTTGGTGGCAAAGTATAATCTCTGCTCTTTGCTGCTGTATTGTAAACTGGTAGGAGCAAACACTGCGACAGAGTTCTTTGATATTTGCAAGTCTTCAGAATCATTTTAGATTGAGATCCTCAAATGAAATGCAAATATTTAGCTGGCAAAAATTAATGCATGTTGTCATTGAATTCTAAGAATCACAAGCAGACTAGATAATTCTGTTACCATTTATAAAGGCTAGTGTGATTTCATTGACTTCTAACATCTGCACAGAGCCCATGTTTCTTGAAGGATTATTTCTTGTGCACACTACCATCTGTGATTTTCTTAAAAAATCATAGCTTTTCAAAAGTTAGAAGGTTAAAAATTGAACAACTGAGTTGCTTTTATTAATTGTGAGTGAAGAAGTAGTCATAGTTTTTCATAGTTCTTACTGTTTTGTTAAAAATACAGTGTGTGGTAGCTGAGCTGCTGATACTGGTTACGCGCATGGCCTGTATTAAGCTTAAAGTAGTTTTATATGAGGATCAATTGTTTAAGTAGCAGGCATTTCAACAGCACTTTTACTCATGTGATTGACAGTAATGATTCTGAAGGAGTCACTATAGTCTGTCAAGTAAGTAATTTGGTTTTGTTAAAAAATTGCTTGAATATCTGTTTACTTGGTAAGAATATAACAGTGGGGGAGACATTATGATGATATAGCCACTAAATACAATGGTTACTATTTTTTTAAGTATCTGAAATACTTACCAACACCCAGCATATGATGGCTAATAATATTGGCCTGACTTGGTTTCTTAGTATAGCTTCTGTGGGTTTACAATATAAGGTCTTCTCTTTGTAAAGTTACCTTTCAGAAGGTCTCTTCATCTTTTGGACATCCAAGGAAAAACCATAAGGGGAGGAGTCCTTCAGTTTTTACCATGGACTTTCTTGACTTCCCTGCTTTTAAACATGGAGCATAGGATTTATTTTTCACCTCTAACCTGCACTAACCTTATTGAGAACCGTGCACAGTTATCAATAAATTATTATCTCCTTTTGGAGCATTTCTGTGTGGAGATGTGTTTTACCCAAGTGTTATGAAATGCAGATGATCACACAGAAAGGGCACAACTGGTCGTTTTCACCATTCTCGTCTCCCTTCCCACTGCTTTTAATTGATCCTATTATTTCCTGGAATGGAATAAAGGAAGAGAATTTACTAGTACTTCGGATTAATAATTTTTGTATATCTCTTTCTTAGACTTAAACTGCAGGATCGGATCAACATATTAGAAAATCAGATTAAAAAAGATTACAGCTTCACGCATCTGATACTGGTTGAAGTTTTCAATTTCTGAATAGTAATATTTTGTTTAATAGTCTTAGTGAATTAAATCTTCTTGGATTGAAGAAACCTTTAATCTGTATATGTAATAATAAGACACAGCTGCTGAAGTGCTGAATGCTTTGTTCACAGGTTTTTAAGTTGCAGGGATCTATGTTGAGAATTCCAGAACGCCCTTTTGTAGAAGATGATTTAGATCATAGGCTTTATCGAGTGGTGAAATAGTGTTTATCTTCATAATAAGAAAAGGCAGAAGCTTTAAAGGAGAATAAAGAAAAATACTAAAGTCTCCTTCTACTCCAGCCTCATTTGTTGAAAGAAAATGCATATTAATTAAAAATTTAGACACTTCATTTCTGTTGCAAGGCTCCTTGCAAGAGACAAATTATTTTATACATCTAGTATGTGTTAGAACTGACAGATGAGATTAATATGCTGCTTAAATTACCATTACCAAGGGTCAATTAATAAGTGAACTAACCTTGTGAAAGTCATTCTGAAAGACTAGTTACGGATCTGTAATGGTCTCTGTCAAATTACATAGAATTGAGAAAATGAGAAAGCTGTCAAATAAATATGACACCTACTAATTGCATTCTGCATAAGGTAAACGAGCTTTTGTAGTTGTTGTTGAAAGGAACAAGAAATACATCTAAGAGATGTAACTGATAAGTATGCAGGTATTTGGAGTAAAATTTACTTGAGGCAACATCTATGTACAGAAACTGCTCTTAGTAAGGGAAAATTTCTTTGAAATCACAGTATAGGTGATGTGAAGGTTGAATGACAATTAGAGAAATATTTCTTAGACTATCGTATTGATTATCACCATTATTATAAAAATATTACACACTATAAAAAAAGCCAAGCAAGATGTATGAATTTCTTCTTAGGAGGAATTTCTTTACTGAAAGGGTTGTCAGGCATTGGAACAGGCTGCCCAGGGAGGTGCTGGAGTCACTGTCCCTGGAGGTGTTGAAGAGATGGCTGCATATGCACTTAGGGAAATGGTCTAGTGGTTGATAGGGCTGGAATAATGATTCTACAATGTGCTTTTTTTAAAAAAAATATCAATTCCAACACATATTTGCCCAGTAAACACAAGGTTTGCTTGTGATAGCAGTAGAAGCTGTTCATGCATCTCTTTCCTAATGATACGAGTTTAAGGAATTTGGTACTGATATGACTATTTCTAGACTAAAATAGTAGTTATGCTATTGGAAAGGATAATCATAGTGCCATATGCTACTATGAAGCTTTGAGCTGGAAATTACTTATTCCATCACAAACAAATGTTTATAAGAGCAGTTGGGTCAGAGTGTACCAGCAGTGCCATGTGGCTGAAGTGATCAATCAGCACTGTATTCAAAATCTAAAGAACTAAATGTGTTCAACTACAGCATTTGATGGATAATTTTAAAAGATAAATTTGGTTCTGAATATGAACCTGTTCAGAGCAAAGATTAAAATAACCAGTTTCCATACATATATTCTATTCTGCTCTCCATAGCCTTCTGTTAGGTAAAGCAGAACATTAAGCAGAAAAATAAACTTAACATCACTTTTCTTGTCAGTTGTTTCATTAGTAATAGAGCACTTTTCTAACATTGAAAATTGTACCTAGATCAAGATATTTTAGGTGAGCAATTTCATTTTAGTTAAACTCATACACAATGTAATTTAACTGCTGTCAGTTGAAGTGACATAGTTTGGTATTAGCATATTCCAGGTTATGTCAGGATTTGATAAGCTATGAATATTGTGTTTAGTAGTATGCTTTTTTATAAGGTTTTTCACAGCATTCTACCAAACAGACGGTGCCTCCTTCTCTGAAAGTCTTTTTTTTTTTTTCTTCAGCAAAATGCTCTTGTAGAACAATTTTGATTCTTTGATGAAGATAAAATCCACAGATATGCTTGTTTTTTTGACCTTTTAGTGAGAAAGATGAAGGTCTGACTACTTCAAAGAAATTTTCTGTCAGGCGTGTTTTCTGTGGTTAAAACTTCTACTTTCTTTCAATTGCTTAGTATGAAGCTCATTTATCCTCTGATAACGAGTAATTCTTTTCAAGTGGTGTCTGTAGTAAAATTGGGACAGGTGATAAAAATCACTCCACCCACCTCTCTCAGCTGTTTCCATTTAATGGTGTATATAAGCTAGCTGTAGGAGCACATAGAATGACATCTATTGAAGAGTTTTGTGGTCCTGTAGCCCGGGTTTTGAAAGAAGGTGAGAGACAACCATATTTGTAAAACTTTTAACGTACAGCAAAATTAAAAGCTTACTGGAGATATTAGTAGGTTTCCTTTCATTTTCATTTCCTTTCTCTGGTATAAAATTAAACACAGAGCCTCTAAAATAATTACTCTTGGCCTATTTTATGTTTAAGAAAATATTTGGAGAGCTTTCTGCTTTCATAAGTAGACCTAATAATGTAAGCTAGGTTTTGGTTTTTTTGCAAATGATTCTGCCTTCCTTATGAAAGAGTTCCTCTCAAAAACTAACCTTAGCTATATGATACTATCCGCTCATGTAACTTTTTGTTTATTTATAACTTCAGTGTCTGTGTTCCCTGAATCATTTTTATACAGCAAGTGATCTTATTAACATGTTTTTAACTTCTGTATTTCTTAAGAGATCCTATGCTACTTAGGTATTGTTGCTGTACAGTTTTAGGTGCATTTTGTAATTCAGATACCATAGTCTTTGCTTGGTAAACATCACGATAAAAACTCTATAGTTCTGCGAGACTCCAGTTAGAATAGTTTTACTCCACTTGATAGGCCCTGGTAGGGTTGATGGATTGCTACTGATTTGAGCTCAAAAATCAAACTCTTGCTATCGATTGGACTGAGTTTCTGTATGTGTTTTGCATTGAGCTAGCAAGTTACTTAATAGTGATGGATTTATAAATATGTTACTCCAAATAAAAGAAATTATCCTGTATTTGAACCAGCAAAATATTGATGAAAAGTGACCTTGCCAAGTCGAAAGAGAGCAATACTTTTTGGTGATGTTAGCAGAATGGAGTGAAGAACTTCTATGCAGTTTGCAATTAGTTGTTATTTTATTGAAAATTAAAGTTCAGTCATTATGTATGCCACATATATCAACTTAAAAACTAAGAGACAGGAACAAAGAAATGAAGACAGCACTAGACCTAATCATAGACAATACCAGAACTTGGTGAAGAATAAATATTAGGTGTTTTCCCCTTTTTAGAAAGGAACCTGTGAAATAAGATACTCTTTGTACTCAAACAGGGGGCTGCTGGCAATTACCTTGATAACTATGATGACACTTCAAGTTATAATTAAATACATTTAATGAAAATGATATCATATTGGTAAAATATCTCTTTTTTAAAATGAAGTGGATTTTAATATGCACAGGCTTATTGCTTTTAGAAAAGATCTGTACTGTGATGTTAAGTGCCTTATTGACATAGCTAGTCTCAAGGAGAGTATAATGGAATAAAATATCACAGGATGGATTTCCATTACTTTGTGAGTGCAATGCCACTTTGGGACTAAATGCATGAAGGTTGAATAGTCTATGCAAGAAATCACTTGTGTTGTTTTGCAGCATAAACTTTGGAGAGTATGTTCAAGGACTGCCTGTTTAGATCATTTGAAGTTGGAAAAAAACTGTGTGAGTCAGTAGATTTTAACAGGTCAAAACAATGCAGGATTTCTCCTGCTTTGCACGTTTGTTACTGTTTTATGTTTAATTTTACAGTCTTACCATAGTAATGTTGTTGGTTTGAAATTGAAGTTGCCTTTGGTATTGAATTGTTTGAAGTAGAAGTCACCTTAAAGATCACATCATTTCAAGTCCCTTGCTATGGACAGGGACCATTTCCTCTAGATCAAGGTGCTACCTGCCCCTGAACACTTCCAGGGCTGAGGCAACTGCAGCTTCTCTAAGCAGCCCATGACAATGCCTCACATCTTCATCAGGAAGAACTTCTTCCTAATATCCAATTTAATGTCCCCCTTTTTCCTTTTGAAGTCATTACTCCTTGTCCTTGTTAAAAGTGCTTCACAGCTTTCTTGACAGCTCCCTTGTGTACTGTAAGGCTTCCAAAAGCTCTGTCTGGAGCCATCTCCAGGCTGAGCAATCCCCACTCTCTTCATAGGAGAGGTGCTCCAGTGTCCTGTCATTTACAGGTTTTGATGAAAATGGCATTTAATGCATTTTGTGACTGACAACATACAGACTTTAGTTTTACTGCAATAACTTTGACAATCAAGTCGTCTTTTGATGCCAAATACATAAAGTTCCATTTTCCTATTGTCCTGGGTTTGGCCAGGATAGGGTTCACTCTCCCCAGCTGCCGCTAGGCGGCGTCACCAGGCCATTCCATCCCATGTGATGTCCCGCTCGGGATCTCAGGGCAGCGGCGGGGCCGGGGCGGGAACTGCGGTTGTGCAGCCGGACTGAGCGTCGGGGCTGAGCGCGGTGAGCACTTACACTGGGCACATTGCTCGTTTTGCTTTGTCCTTTGGCCATCATTGTAACTACTTGGTCTTTGTGGTGTTCTATTAAATCGTCCTTATCTCAACCCAGAAAGTTCTAGAACTCTCTGGATTCTCCTCCCCATCCTGCTGAGTTGGGGAGGAGCAAGTAACTGAGTGGTTTGGTTATTGTTCAGTTAGGGCTAAACCACCACATCTGTGCATCACTTTGATTTAAACCTGACATGACTAATGTAACGTAATTCGAGCAGTGGAAAAGTAGAGCTCCGCAACATCATTTCCTTTGCAAATACTTTTTTTGTTGTATTTTTTGACTCCAAATCATTTCTGTTAAGATTTGTGAATTATCAAAGGGTTTGAAAAAGGTTAAAACAGGACAAAGATGACAGCTGCATTGTGAGTCTTGGAAATCAGGAAATTGTTCTCATGGACTTGTCATAATTTGCTGTTTAGAAGAATGAGAGAGAGAAAAAGTTAAGCCACTTGTATCTCCAGAAACAAAGTATGTCTAGAAATGTAGCATGTATAAAATGCTGAAAGATAGTGAAACATCAGTAAATCAGAAGTCTGTAGATTAGGTTTGAGATCTGACTTTACAAAAATGCATCACAGTAACTGCTGATGTTGTACGTTTTAAAATAACAAGGGACAGTTCAGAACTAAGGGATAGTGGTGTGAGATGCTAGAACTGCTAATTACACCTTAAAGATTAATAGTTTTAACAGGTAATACTGTCATCAGAGCTGAAGACTAGTAAAGCATTTCAGAAAGTTCCTTGACTAAATGGAAGCAATAAATATAAAAGCATACAAAATAAATTTTGCCTTTTGATGTGTTATTACATAGCAGACCCTTGTTGATTCTCTGGGAGCTACATTAGAACTGTTTGACTACACATAACAGGCTATTACTGTGTTAATTTAGATAATTTACGGCTCATTGACTAAATCTTTCTTTATTGACAATTAATGTAAAGAGGTGATCCAACATGTTAAGAGTTACAAAGTTCTAGAGAAAGGAACAAGTCATTAGAAACAGCATTTTATATCAGATCTGGCTGCCCTTGCCATATTTTGCCATCATATACATGACTGCAAACTACTTTTCCACTAAAATAACACAGAAACCATTTCCATATATGACATATTTACCTTGTTGTTATCGGAACATTAGAAAAAACAACTACACTGTTGACACTGAAACAGAGACACTGATAGATGTTTGTGATCTGGGATGTACTAATCTGTTTAAGTGTCCTTACCAGGAAGATCAGCTGTCTGAATTACAAAAGTATCTCCCATAGACATCGTCTTGGAAAAAACAAGCAGACATAATGTGAAATTCAATAAAGCTGACTGTAGACAAAATCAGCAAAACCTCATTTAGTTCAGAATAACAGGGACAGATAAACAGTGCTTTGTCACCTTCAGTGCTCATATATCATTGTAACTGCTAAGGCTGGGCAAAGAATACAGGAGGGAAATGAAAGCAAAGTGCTAACTGTGAATACTTCTGTGACATATTTAGCAAGTCAGATGTCAGCCTTCATAATCTAATAGTTTACTATCTCTCCTGATGATTTTGAGGAAGATTGGTGAGAACTCACTTTTGCTACATGTATAATCAAACAAACAGTAGGTAACAATCTAGATGACATTTCCAGCACCCAAGCCTTTTATCAACAACACTGAAATATGTTACTTTTGTATCACAAACAGAATCAACAGAGTGTAAAATGTTTGGTAAAGAAGCATATATTTAGGAAACAGAGGTGTGCTCCATGGAAAGTAGTTGATCTATGGTCAAACAGGCAGGTTCTGGTTGATTATGCAGGTTCATCTGAGAGGCTGCCACAGAAGAAGGAAAAAGGTAGAATAAGGTTTAGCACTGGAATAAAATAAATCAATAAATCTGAAAGTGACTATATAAGTACAGAGACAGTTACTTCTCAGTTTATTATGGCGTGCTATGTGCTGGAAGAAGGGAATGACAGACTTTTTGTACCATAGCACAGTGCTTCACAGGAAAGACTCGATGATGAGGGTTTGCAGCTCTGCAGTTTGAATGGATTCATAATGCATCACCCTTATGATTTTCAGCACAGTAATCTAAATCCTAGAAAGCAGGTACAAATGTCATTTAGTTATTTTTATCTGGCTTCTACAGACTAGCCTGTAGAAAGGTCAAATTTAAAGACAGTAGACTAGCATCTTATGAAGTGTATAAAACACACTGATATTGTTCCCAGTTTTGAAGAGGAGAACAATTTGTTTACAGGATAAACAAATTTCTCAGGAAATGCACTAGGAAAATCTTACTTCCAAATTATCAAACCTTTCTCTTCCTTGACACTTTGATCCCAAGCACGCTTACTCTCTTCTTGGATTAAACTTTGTAGGACTCCTGGCTGCAGCGGAACACTCAAAAACTGACTGCATAAAGAGAATGAGATGTTGTTCCAGGAATGCTGTCAGAGCCAGAAACTTGGGCAGCAAGTCAGCTGTCTGCTGCCTGCCCTCCAGTCCAGCTTACAAAGTTCTCTGTATAAAGACTCTTGTGATTGCTTGTTTTGTTGCTCTCAAATACAGAAATAGGGTGGGATCCTCGACTTAGAAGACCTTTTCCTGCTCATTTGTAGGAACATATATATTAAGCAACAATAACAAAGAAAAATATATGTGTATGATATATACCTGACATTTACACTAACCTTTATTTCTTATGACTAAATAAGTCGGTTTGTTTGCAGATCTTGGATTTTTCTTGTTGGCCTGATTAGTTATGCAGTATAACCTGATCCTGTTGCTTTTTATGTCCTTCCATGAGATGGAATTTGTTAAACTCTTGCCTCTCCCTACATGCTATTTGCAGTTATTTTCAAACAGTAAGAGTGGTGAGCAGTGCTTGAATACTGCTAAGAGCTCTTTAAAAGTGCAAACCCGTTTATCATTTTTTCTCTTATGAGAGTCTTTGTTGTTTTTGTGGTGCAGCATAGAGCCTAAAAATTCTGTCAGAGCTTATGTCTTAATCCTTTATTTCAGTCCTACTTCCTCTCCCTTGGATTTCCTTAAATATTTTTGTGATGATTAGACTTGATTGCTTTGGTGAATCCAGAGATCTCCTTCCTTTCCTCCCCTACTCCTCTCTTTTTGAGAGGCACAACATGTGTTCCTTTGTGATACAGGAAGATTGTAATTAGTATTTATATGATCATCCATAATACTTTTGATCTGTGGGAAATATATGTGCCTTCATTTGAAGAACTGTGTCACCCCACATATGTGAGGAATGTTCTTCTCCGTTGTTCACTGAGATTGTTTTTGCAGTGGACATTCTGATTTCAAAACTCATAGATAATATTTAAGAGGTACTATGCTTCAGAGGTAATTTTAATTCTATTTTTGGAGCTATAGGACAGACCCTTAGAAATATACAGCTTTCTGTTGTGAGGATACAGGAAATTATTTTCAGTTGTGGTTTTGTGTCCATAAAAATGTAGAATAGTGCTTAATATGGGGGAAAATGAGACACTGTAAAGACAATCAGGTTTTTCAAAGCTCTTTCAGAGTTGTTTTGATTTTAATAGGATATCTTATCTAATCCAGTAAGGCACTTTGAAAAAAATCACACTGTGCACATGTTGGTAGCTTAATAATCTTTGTAAATCTAATTGTACAACCCTTGCTCAGCAAGAGATAAAATTTAGCTATCAGTCTCGCATTCAGAGATCAAAAAACCTCAATTCAAGCTTGATTTGAGTTTTGTCTCATGTGTGGCTTTGGTGAAGTAATTTTATCTCTATTTCTTCTTCCATCTATTGCCTGCTTATTTATGTAATTGTTTTTCTTTTGAAACACTTGGCTATATTACGTCAGTTGGTTTCATCAGTTCTATCGTAACTAATCAAGATGATTATGGTCACTTTGAGTACCTGATAACTTTTTTTTTATGCCCACCTCTAAAATGAGGATAAGGATTTTGAGACTTTTTGAGAGTTCTTTTATTGCTTGCATTTCAATAGTACACAAATGCAGCAGGTTTTGCACCCAGGCCCCATGGGGAAGCTCTGCCAGCCTGCAGGACCTTGGAGCAGCTATTGCCCACTGACCCCGACATGTCTCTCTGCATGCAATCTGGTTGAGGTTTCCTGCACAACACAAGAGACTGTTTTGTGATAATGGCAATTTCTTCCATTCTCTGCTCACGGTTCCTTTGTCCACCGTGACTTTTGCATAACTAATCAGCTAAATCCAGTTTTCTTCTGTGCAAACTAACTGTTCAGACTATAGTGTTCCTAGACAGTGACATTTATGATTTACACCATTTTTTTCCGTTTTCCTGCTCTGTGATCTTGTTCACTGGAAAGGGAACATTTTCTACTCATAGCATAGAAGAATTTTCAGGATCTAAGTTTTAGAAGAAAACAGCTTTTTAGAAATATTGTGATTCAGAGACACACAGCTGGGGAAGGAAATATGTTTATTGTGACACTAATAACGTTACAGTCTATACATTCAATTAGATAGTAAATTCCAAATTGTGTAGTTTAGTGCTATGAAAAAATTTAGTATATTGAAATAAAAGATTAAACGTATAGTATTTTAGCCACATTTTGTATCAATGAGTGTATTTCACTGATGGCATCTTCTAGGCATATTCTGTAAAGTGAACTGCAAATCAAGAAGCATGTTGATGCTAAAACCAAACTGTAGTACTGCCAGTAGAGGATTAAGGAGCTGAAAAACTTAAAGTACTGTTATTACTAATTTAATCATTCAATATTTCTTTTCATACTTATACTGAAGGGGAAAAAAATCTCCACTTAAATACAAACCCCAGTTCTGCTGTCCAATGACATTTAGCTTCAAACATATTTTGCAGCAGAATTCATGTCTTTAAGCACACTTTATCTTGCTTTTTTATTGATGTATGGTCTTGCTTTCATGCATCAGACCAATCACTCCAGTGTGTTTTGCTGTTATAACCCCAATGAGTAGTTCTGCACCAGTGTGGGTGCATAAATGAAATCCCCCTTTCTTCAAGTCTAGTAGGGTAAGTAAATATACATGAATACTGCTGGGTTTTTGGTTTGCTTTTTTTTGCTTAATTAGGCTTAAGATCCTGGAAATTTTAAACAGTTAAATGAAGGCTATCTGTTAAATATTTATTCCTTGGTACTTGCTTGGAGGAAATGATTATATTAAACTTCACAAACCAGAATATTATGACGTTTAAATTGACCTTTCAGTCTACTTATGTGACTAATGATTAAAACTATGAAGACTACTACCTTTAAAAGCAGTGAGAAAAGAACAACTTTGACTGTTTATATTATTAAATTCTCCTTTCTTTCCACAAAACTTCAATAATGTGTCTACCAAGCCTTGCATCAGATGTGATCAAAGATGGTGAGGTGACTCTTACCTAATGAAGAATTCATCAAGAAGTCTTGTGGGTTTTGACATTTTAAAATAATGCAGACAGTAAAAGATAGTTGTGCTAAGAAAATAGGAAGTATAAAATAACTGTAGGGTAATTCTAGGATTGTAAGGTAGATTGATGCAAACCTTTATTTTACTGAGGTCTGAAAAAATAAGATAGTATTATGTAAAATTTTTACAGCTTAGGATAAAAGAAAGTCTGCATCCAGGAAACTCTCTAATGTTCCATATTTTTTTCTAATAGTGTTTTCCAAACAAAACATGTTAGAGATAAAACATTACTAATACAGACACCTTTTTTTAAAATAAAAGCCAAGACACTGATTCTTCACCTCTAGTCTTCATGAGTATGAAATGCACAGAATATAATGACACCTTTAATCTCCAAGATAATGCTTTAGGCTTTCAAAAGTCCATGTGATAAACATTATCTGAAAGGAGATGTTTTTTGTCATCATACTGCAACCATTCTTTTGTACTGCAGCTGCTTATATTTCATTTGAAACTATTGTGAAATGACACATTAGTAAAAGGGTACGTGACTATTGCTAGATAACAAACCACTGAAATTATAGCAATAAATGGTATTTTTTTTTTTTAAGGAATCAGAATCAGATTTTTTAAGTGGATATATTAGCAAGATAAAACCTCTCCAAGATGTTTGTAGGAGTGCTTAGAATCGCTAATTAATCCCTTCTCATTAAAGTTCTAACTCTGAATGAGAGACTAAATTCTCCAATAGCAGGTAATGATGCTAGTTTTTGCTATCATTTGTACAGCCTCACTGAGGTAATCGATGCCCCGTCATCAATAGTTTGAGATAGAGTTATGCTTACCTGTTAGACACAGTATAGTTTGGTTTATGTTCTCTCCGTCTCTTCTTGTGACATGTAAAAATAGCTAGTGTTTTATTCATATTCTTTACATTGGAAAATTTAACTGCAATGAATTTCTCTTTCTGAATTATTGTCTTCTCTGAGTTGTTTTATGTAATTGCATCAAATTTTTATTAAAACCTTTTACTAAAAAGAGAATTTCTTTACTATTTTGCATGCCACAGAGTTAACCAAATCTTTTTTTTTTTCCTACTAGGAAATTGCCTACATGAAAGGTCCATAAGTCTGTTACCTTCCTTTACTGACAATTCCCATTTAAAATTTGATGATAAATAAACCTAACAAGCATTCTTAATAATAATTCTAACCAAACCAGGAATAAGTAAAGTGGACAGTGGTCTGTACTAATATGTACTACACAATACCTGATATCAGAGCAGGTAGTGGTATAGCAGTCTTTTATACTGTCACAGTGCTCCTTCAAGATGTCTGGGCATACCCAGAATGATGTACCTGTTCTGTGTCTTGGTCGCATTTGGTTTGTTTGCTTTTCGTGCCCTGGTGAGTCGTCCTGTGGATATTGGAGCCATGAGATGAAAAGCTCATGGATGGAGCTGAAGACAAAACACCCATGCAGTGTTTTTAGCCTTTCTTATAAACTTTTTCCCAAAAGTGCCACCCACATATGAGAATGTCAGATACTTTCTTATCAGCAACAAAATGGAAATTCAAATTAGAAAGCAGTTGATGACTATGGAGTCTGTATTAGACTTTAAGGATAATTAAGTTCTAAAAGATATTCCAGATTTTCTTACAAAAAACTATATGTAGTAATTTTGTGGGGGCTATTGGCTGACTGGCTTCAAAGTAAAAATAGACATTTATATGCAGAGAAGGAAGGTCGCTATCCAGAGTCGTTTCACCGAAAGCAATAAATGAATGGGAACAACTGTTCTGTGAAGAGGAAACTTTGAAATTACTTTAAGTAATGGTCAGAATGAGACTGGTAATCGTTTTCTGTAAATGTTGTTCCTGACATAGAAGGGAATCAAGACTACATGAAATAGAGTACTTAAGACAGGTTTGGGCAGCTTTGAATAAGCTTATTATACTTCTGGTAATATCATTGCATTTGAGCTGACAAGAAAGATCCTCTCTTCAGATATTGTGGGAGAAATTGAATGGGAAGTCAAGAAGTCCCTTTCGAGAAGGGAGAGTGCTGTGTAAGAGTTTGTCTAGACAAACAGGCTAAAATCTATTACTGCTCCAATTTTCAGTTTTGTATTACTTTCCCCTGTTTTACTGGAGTGCTTAATTTTATTAGTGTTTCTCAGCTCTGTTAGAAGCAATAGTCAAAGTCTACATTGTTTCATATCACAGAGAGTGGTGAGGTGTAACAGTTCTAATAAACCCTTGATTATCCTTTATAGTTTGCACGTATACTTTTGTCAGAAATGAAATTTGAGTCATGAAAATATTTTTGGCTGGTTGTTCTTAGACACAGGGGACTTGGCAGTGATGAGGTTAATCTATTTCAGTCATTGATAAGCATCTTCTATTCTCTACTTTAAACTACGCAAGTCTATGAAGAAAACTGTTCCTGTTAGATCAGCCTTTGCTATGGATGACTTAAAATTTGATAAAGTAGCTGAAGTAGTGGTTTTTTTCAGTCTATGAAAGCCTTTGTTCTCCAGTGAGCAATATCATCACTTAATATTGAGAGATAGATTAGGAGCAAATTATCTTGAATTTGAAAATGATTTTGCTGGAATTTCACAGAGAAATATTGCTATTCTTCCATTTCCTAAACCAATTAACATAGTTTTGATGAATCAACATTTACTAAAATAAATCTTTTTGTCAGCAATTTCCAACTGTATCTAAAACTGTATCTAGCTTTAAAGTAGTTCAGTAATAAGACCACATTTCCCCTTCTAGTCCTGATCACATTGCATGCAATTCCAACAGTAGTACATTGACTTTAGAGCACAGAACTAATGAAGCCCTGAGAATTGAAGGGGCAAGTGCCCCCCATAAAGCTTCAGCTATGCCACAATTCAGTTGTCTTGACATCAGAATATATGTTTGTTTTTAAGCTGTGAAGCTATGCATGTAGTACAAAAAAAAAGGCATTGGAAAGCCTTGGCAGAGCTGGACAAGTGAGGATACACAATAAGTAGATGTTAAAATGGACTGTGACACTATTTACACAAATAGTTTGTAAAGAGATAGTTCTACTTATAACAAATACTCCTACTCACACCCAGCACATTGAATTGTAAAAGTGGAATGTATTTATAAGCATAACAAAATATAGAGAGATGTGATAAGCCATCCATTTTAATAAGGAATTAGAATTCTGACCTAATTCTTTCCTGGTAGGATTTATCACTAACTTATAAATAACTTACAGGTATAAGACATGGTAATAAAGAATAAATTAACAGAATAAACAAAATGCTCAGAGACTTGCAACTCCTGCTGCTACCACTTTCTCAGGGAAAGACTGGAAGTGAGCGATATTAACATCTGTGTTCAGGTTCATTTTCTGGCTGGTTTAGCTCCATTACAGAGTTGAGTTTGGGGATGGATAGGGTAGGTGAAAATGATAGCTGTATCTCTAGTGTGTTTATTGCTATATTTTACTGATGACTTGATGAGAGAGAGAATTTCAGGGATATGATGCAGTTGCAATCTAAATTGGCCTTTTCTATTATCTAAGAAGTTTTGGCATGGTTTGCTGTAGTGACAGATTAAGTTTCAGTAATTCCTCATGACTTTCCATAGCAAATGAGTTGAAGGGTCGAGACAATAAGCTATGATTTTATTTTCAGTTTTTTAAAGTAAAGGAGGTCCAAACAAATCTTCAGCTGCATATGTTGACTTTACAGTCAGCAGAGGCTTTCCTATGTCGGGATATGAGTGTGCATATGTATATATACGTGCTTATGTAATACTGCATATGTTGTGCTTATTAGAAGATTCACAACAACATTCTAATGAGATTGTCAAAACTACCTAACATAATACTTAATGCCATCATCACTGAGAAAATGTATTCACCTAATGCATTCTTATGCATTCTTAATGTCTACTGTTTTTTTTAAAAAAGCTTTTAAGTGTGCATTAGGCCAGAAGTCAGTGTGATAGGTTTAGATGTGTCCACTGCAAATGTGCTTGAAACAAGTAAATAAATGCTAACCAAGTCGTCACATGAGTAGCTGACATTTTTCAGGAGATGTTTTTTCCTTCTACTCTATTTATTTAATTCTTCAAGGAATATGGCATTTTCAAGCTGCCAAGGAGTATTTTGATTTGAATGTACATCTGTCTTTCTCTTTTGCGTAGATTGCTTAATTGGAAAATTTACTCTGAGCCTAGTCCAAGAAATTGGCTGCAAGTGGTATCCTTGGCAGGGTCTGGTTACAGCAACACTGATCCGAGTAATTTTTCTCCTTTTCCATCACTGTGTTAGTGAACTAACGAATTCAATCCTTTCCTTTTGTTCATACAGCTTGAAGTTGAGGTCATAGACATAAGTGGGAAAACCATTGATGGTCCAGTCCGCCTAGATATTGCTGTTATTGATCAAAATGACAACAGACCAATGTTCAAAGAAGGACCCTATGTTGGTCATGTTATGGAGGGATCCCCTACAGGTAAGTCCATGCCAGTCATATTTCTATAAATAAAACCAGAACAAATTCTTTATTGATGAAATTGATATCATCATGTACAACTTTTCTTGCTGAGTTTGTGGGTCACTGAATCCTTTCCTCGCATCAAGAGGTGGGAGCAACCCTTTAGGACAATAGGTAATGGTTTCTGAAAAACAATCAAGTCTGCAGGAAAATAACATAGTTTGGAATGAAAGCTTTGGTTTAAGTTTATACTTTTTAACTCCTATGTGGAATCAACAAAGACAAGCCCTAGGATATGATTAAGATTCAAACCAAATAGCATGTACAATTTCTGTTGTGACTGAGAATTCTGTGTTTTTCTCTGTAAGATTAGCTGCTGGTAGGGTCATTTTTATTTGTTTATGTAGCATGAGACTGGGTAAATAATAGGAATAAATGGAAAAAGTGTTATGAATATAATGATATTGTAAGGCAGATTGAAATACTGAACAATGGTACTTGTATAAATGCAGACAGAACAGTTGCAACAAAATAAAAACACACTGTGAGAATTGCAGTTAGTAAAGAAAATATTCTGATTAAATCCAGTGTTGATTTTGTCTGATGATGAAATTCTATGACAATAAGATATTGTTCCAAATTTGAATTTGGGTACAACCATCCTAGCTAAACTCTTGCAGATGAAATATGAATTAGTTTTCAACTGTTGTATTCATCTGTTGTGTAATTTTTTTGTCAAGTATTAAACAGCTGTTGCATTCCACTCAAGAAGTATCTCCACTGCATTCCTAAGTGGTGATTGTATGAATAGATTATGTTATGGAGTTAACGTGAATGTTCATTGAAAAACCCTCTAACAAAGGAGAATCTCCTATTAGTAGTATCAATGGAATGACAGTGATTTAATGGAGATCAGACTTGTGGGTCTGGATACATCATTTTGGTAGTATATAAGCTCTGAATATGACCTGTGGGGGTTCCTAAGTATTCCAGTTGCTCTCCATGAAAGCAGAAATTTATACCTCTTCTGTACTACATGCCCTTCCCAAAAAATATCTAGCCTAATGTCTAGGTTTTGTCAATTCCAGGCTATGGGACAGTAGTTAATTGTCATCTCCTTTATGCACATTGCTCAATCTCTATACCCAGTTGCTTTTCTCTGCCAAAGATTTTTTTTTTTAATGATTTTTTATTTTTGCTCATCTATTAACTGTCCTTGCTCTTTCCTTTTTTCACTCCTTGTATTGTAGCTTATGCTCCTGATTCAGAAGATGTGTTTCTCAGTCTGGGTTCCAGTGAATTCTTTTGTAATTGTTTTCACTCACTTTCTCTTGCTGTACTTTGGTATTTATCTGTGCAGTGTTTGACATTTTGATTTTTTTACCTGTTAGTCAAAGTTCTAATAATTTTTCTCAAGTTCATATTTTTCTTATCCTCTCTTTCCTTCTGGTATTCATCTCATTTAACTTCTTAACCTCATTTGGCTGATGACAAGAACACCAACACATGGAAAATAATTTCGGGTAAAAATGTAGAATCATTGTTAGCTGGATTCTGTCGTAGTTCTATATGCAGATAGCATCCAGTCAGACACAATTTCTTGTTTACATCTGTTTTCCATAATTCTTCATATTTCATGGTGTATATCTTAAAATTATTCATCAGCTTCTCCTATCTTGCTGCTCCCAATCAATAGTTGCACTGCACAGCTTGATAGAAATCTTTATGTGCGTGTGTTTGCATATGTGATTCCTGATTCCTTCTTTTTTGTATTAAAATTGTATTTATTTTTTGAAGTTCTAAAAGCAAAGCTTTGCATTATAAGCATAACCTTCCTTCTTGTCACAGCCAGTCACCTTCATTTTCCTTCAAGCTCTGAAGCAAACCCATTCACTGAATTTTCTTGTGCAGAAAAATAAAAAATACTTCTGTAGGTATCTTTGCTCTGTCTTCATGATCACTGAATCAAAGTGTGAATGTCCATGGATTCTAATAATTCAGTGATGAGAGATGGATAATCATGTAGAGAAAGGGTTATGTGTAAGGGACTGAAAAGCCTGCCTGATGGATTTTGAGGCTTTGTTAAGGTACTTGGATGATGATATTTTTTTGCTTACTTTTTATTTTCTTATTATTTATTTGCTTTTTTTCTCTATTGATTTGAAAGTTGAGTTTCTTAATTAGGGAAAGATATAGAAGCTATAGTGAAGTGCTGTGCCCCTTTTAAGGACCCTCCTTCCTGTGCCACTGGAGATAGATACAAGTGGAAGTATTTATTTAATGTCTTTATGGATAATTAAAGCATTGTTTGTGCATAGTCCCAGTGAGGATATATTTTAGTAGCATTTTATTATGTTCTCTGTGTTGCAAAGGGTGTTCAGCTTTTTGTGTGTATGATTTCAAACCACCAGTAAATGCCACTGGTGATTTGGACATCTGCAATTTGTGTGTCATCGCTTTACTAGAGAGGCAAATACCTAAGCATAATTACCAAGGCTATAAACTTGTATATGCATTATGTGAACATGTATTCATCTGCATTTCAAGCTAAAGCTTGCCACAGCTTATAATTAATGATAGAAAAAAACATGTGAATAGTGGATGATAAAGTATTTCTGCCTGATATATCTTTCCTGGAGAAATTTCATTATATCATTACAGTTAATCAACTGTGTTCGTGGAATTAGTCCAGAGTGAAATTCTAACAAAAGTGCATTCAAATGTATGTTTTAAGTGACCATAGATGTTTTTATAGTTCTATTAGGTCTTTCCCTGGAAAAACCTCAGGCTTGCAGGCTGTTTATTCAAAAAAAAAATCCAACCAAAGAAGCAGAAATAGTTTGCCTTTTTATTTGATACTATTATCTTTCATTTCTATATGAGACCAAACAGAAAATAATAGCCCCTAATTCAATGACATCTATGGCAATTTTTCTTCTGACTGTGGTGGGGTTTGTGTTAACTGTACTGTTGATTTGTAACTTATGAGCCAGTTTATTTCCTATAGATCTCTGATCTATCCAGCTGCCAGTTCTAGTGTTTAGGGTCTATGCCCTGCTGCAGATTTACCTCACTACATTAATGAGTGTGACTGTGAGCTTATGGATTACATAGGCAGGCAGAAACATTTTGAACGTCTCACTCCTGAATGGTTGTAAAGTGAAAGCTGGTTAAATGAACTTGGCAGCCATGTCATTGCACTTGCTGGAGGCATCTAACAAATTATTTTAAACATATTTGACATATGTGACTTGTAACAATATGCTGCAAGCCCAGTGGGGTAAATCTTAACTGTAGTCTTTGGGAAAATGGCTTGAGAATTGTGTATTTAAAAAGTAACTTGTTTTCTGTGATGTACAATGGCCTAAATGCATTGCATTCTAGCCAAGAAGCCCCAAATGGGGACTGATAGATGTCTATAACTAATTGCTAGAAATAAAGGGAGATTTGAAGGCATTTAGAGAGCAAACAGAAGGAATTAAGAAGGGTAGCCTAGAGGGTTGCTCAATATAAAAAAAAATAATAATTTGTAAAAATGGACAAAGCACAAGGAAGACTCTGAAGCACTAAGTGTTGTCGATAGCTGTGTGTAATAGTGCATGGCTATGATTCAGCTAATGAAAACTGGCTCTAAACATGGCAACTTCTCAAGAACGTCCTGCCAGGATGGTTTGTTGGGTTTTTTTTGTTTTTGTTTTTTTTTTTTTATATATTTGACTTAGCAAAAAGGAGAATAATAGTACATGGATGAATATAAATGAGATTGGATATGATAGATGAGAATCAAAAGATACCAGGAAAGGTAAACTATGGGTAAACTAGCCTAGCAAGGTCACAAGAATACATAACTCATCTTTGTCATATGCACCTGTTATCATCTTTGATACCTTTCAAATATTATGGCAGTATTTTCTGAACTGTGGTTTGGAGTGTTTTTTTTTTTTGTTGCTGTTGTTTCTTATAATCGCTGCTGGTTTAAGGAATAAGAAAGTAACCACAGCTGTAAAATGAATGAAATTGCATCAAATTTGATGAACTCTCCAGTCCTACTTCCTTTTCAACCAGAAGTGTGATAACATGGAGGAAAATACAAGTGTACATTTAAGAGTTCTCCTCTCTTTTAACCTAAAGATTAAAACTAAAAATAAATTTGAAAAAGATAGTTTTCACAGAGATCTGTTGGAAGAGAATAGTAAAATGTAGTTTCTTTTTATGTAGATAAAAGTAGCATCTGAAATTTCCCAGTAGCAGTTGAATCTGCATGTACCAGTGTTAAGATACTTCAGTTGTTTGTCACAAAAGTTAATACAGTTGTCTAAGTTTCTTTTTCTCTTTTTAATGAATTGCACATATTTTAAAAATAAGAATACAATTCCTGAAAGATTAAACTGGAGGGGGAGTTGGGAATATCAAATCCTAAACAGCAGGAAAGCCAAAATGGTGTCAACATCAATATACCTTTAAAGCAAGCATTGAGCATCAGTTGATGGTCTAGGTGTGAAGTAGGATGTGAGTTTCATACATATTTTTTATGCTTATTATTCTTATGTGCAGAATTTTGCTTAAAGTATGATGAGAAGATATGCAAACTAAGAGTTCCACTCAGAAAATCTGCAATTGGTTTAGTGGAATTACAACCATTCTGTAAATCTATTTCACCAAGCAAAATGCTTCCTAAGCAAAGTACTCTGGGGCAAATACTGGGAAAAACACTTTGAGTGTAGATAGAGTTCATTACCATAGTAAGAGTAAAATATGAAATGTTTAAATGAAAATTAGAGAAAAAATTCAATTGAAGCAAAGAGATACCTTTTAAATGGGTCTCAAAATGTACTTCTAAGCACAGGCATGTGCTGGAAATACTGCTGACACTAAGGATGGTCTTAAAACAATTTAAAAAAATGAGTTTGACAGTAACAGAGACTTTTCTGCTTACAATATATAGGAAGAAGGGCAAGTACTTATTAAAACAAACGTCAAAAAGCATTCATAAGACAATTATGATCAACTCTTCGGGATATTTAACTCTAAAAAAAGTTACCATTGGTTACCTTGGTTTACCAAGGAAAATAGGAAATAAAGATTTAATTTACACGTTATAGAAGCTTGCATATATACATTGTAGAAAGGCTTAGTGTGATATGTGAATATTATTGATGTATTTTATTCCTAGCAAGTAAAATACTACACTCTGTTGTGAATTTTAATTATAGGAGTCTCACTACACTGTAAATTCAGTTCTTAATAGCCTGCCTGCTAAACCCGGTCATCATCCCAATTGGGTAGGCATGATCTGCTAACCCTGAAGAATGTATTTCTTCCATCTTGTATTTATTACTGGTATACCCCAAGTTACTTTTTTTTTTTTTCCTCTCAAACTAAACAAAAGATGATTTCATCATGATTTTTTTATCTGTTCTTTTTCTTTAAAAACAAACAAGTAAACAAAAATTGATAAAGGCTTCTAAAGATAAGATTTAGCTTTGTAATCCTGTGTATAAACCAGAGCTCTAAAAGAATTGGTTGAAATATAAGTGCTCATTACAACCTCTCTCATGGATGGTGAGTTAGCAGCTTTTGAAGACCTATCATTTCATTTTCAGATTTTGCCTGTTGGCTGCTAAAGGTGAGTAATGAGTGAGCTCATTATTTCATATTAAAATATTCTTTTTTTTTTTTTTACATCTCAGTATAAAACTTAGAAGTATATATAGATCTGTACTGCAAAGTTGAAATGTCTCAGTAAATCCATCTCAAAATTGTCTCAAAATTAAATGTTTGAATCTGAGCCTTTTTGATTCAGAGCAATGTCTCAGAGCAACGCTTTGATTCTAGAGGTTTGAAATGTCGAGTGTTACACATTTAATTATGAAACTCATTGCTATGAGCTGTTGTGGAAAACAAAAGTATAGATTGATTCAAGGAATGTGATAAATCTAGGGAGAAAAACTCATAATTAGCTTGGTTATTCAATAGTACTTAATGAGACTGTAGCCCAGGAATCTTCTGAGACAAAGGCAGCAAAAGAATACAGAAAAGCTTGTCTTTGTCAAAACAAGCCTTCTTCACTTACCCTACTCTTCCACTGCTGGAGATGAGAGCTAGGCATGAGCATAACAGAATAGGAGTTGTTGTTCTATGTATGCATTATGTGTAGTTTTGTTCTCACCTAGGATTAATCATCTGCATTTCAGCAAAAATGTGCTCACTGTGTTGAATTTTCTTGTAATCTCATCTGTAAATGTAGTGGATGTGAACTAGGTAGAAACATCTGTAATGTCAGTATTTCAGTTTTTAAACAGAAGCCAAGCAGTTGGCAGTTGGCTGATTCTGCACAGCTGATTTGTGTATTCCAATAGGAACTTTTTCTTGAATCTGTGTGGGATAAAATATAACTGTGTATAGACACAGATATTGTGTGTGTGTATATATATATTTCAATACATGTATAAAAATACAATATGTATGTATTGCAGAAAGATGAACATATAAAGACACACAAATATTTCTTGTATCCTTTTGTAGAGCCCAGAGATCCTGATATGTGCTAGTTCCTTTGCATATGCATGATGAAAGGAAAGAAATATGTTCATTAATGCTGGATTGTGTTATGTCAGGCAAAGATGTACATCCAGTCCAATTTGCATGTATTTTTTAGAAGAAGTTGAGAAGAATAACCCATTAAAATATTATCCAGTAATTAACAGGTGCCTGGCCATGCAAATGTGGTGAAACCTGTACATTTTAAGCAAATTGAAATAATCTCATGTGTAGCAATTAGCAGTTCACTCCAACTGAGTGTATGATGTGAGTGTCTGGAAGCAGAAGTCTGCAGTTCACTCCAGGGTTCAATTATTCCTGATTTTCAGCAGAAATAGGTTAGACTCGGAAAAGACTTCAGATCAGCTTAGGTGCACACAGATTAGAATTACTGGCCTGTTTGTGAGGACTAGAAATGACAAGCCACCCTCTGCTTCAGTGCCAGACAGAAAATTCCCTTTGACTTTCTTTTTCTTGTGCAACTGATTTGTTTGCTCATTAATTCCTCCTGCTAAAGATGAGTTTTTATCTGCTTTTCTGTAGTTACATCTAATGGTTCATCAAAAACTAGTCTTACAGACAGATTAGTGTTAATACCTAATGTTAATATCTATGAAAGCATTACTCTTGGACATTTCATGAAGTATTTATACTTCCCCACACCAAACAGTGAAAGCTATGATGGTTAGATTTTTTGGCTCTTTTTACATTATAGCTCAGGCTCATTAAATAAAAACAAGCCTGTTTCCTAATTAAAGAACAAATAATTTCTCTTAAAAATGCTGAAGTCTTTGCTGGCCACTGAAAAACAAAATCTCAAGTGAGTTTGTGTAATTCAGTGTGTAATTCTTTGCAAAGAGAAATGTATGCAAGAATAAATTTACCACCAGCTTTTCCACTTGGGCTTTTGCACCTGTTTTATGCATCTGCTACTGTCCTCTCAGATAAACAGAAGGATGAGCTTTAAAGGTTCAGGCAGTTTGGATACATGAGACAACCTCATCCATATAATCAATTGAAAGATACTGTAGTGCCAGAAAAATATTATGTGCAAACCCCCCCCCCCATCTCTCTGTGGTGTACTGCAGAGGAGGAGGATGCCACAGCCCTCTTGATAAGATATATTACTGGTGTAAACTCACAGTTTGTGTTGATATACTTCTAAATCGCCATTTCTGGATATTGGCTTCCCATCACCTCTTTGCAGGCTGGCAACCCTGCAGGCTATACAGCGAGCTGTGCTTTAAGTCAGTGGGCTGTCAGCATCTCCACTGCTATATTTCACTCAAGCCCTTTAAACTGCATGAGAAGGGTGATAAATCCTCACAACTTGCAATCATGTGCCATAAATTTATTGTATGATTTGGAGACTGATGGCAGTAGATACAGAAGTTGAAGCCCTACACCCTCTTCCTTGTCCTCTCACTCAACAGGACGTAAATCCTGGAGTTCTGTTGCCAGGTAATGTAACAATGGGACGTTATTTCCTTTGACATTAATGCTATGGTGTGGCCACTACTCCAAGTGCTAAATGGAAAAAAGTCTATAAATTGTCAGTGCAAGCAGGATTTGTTTGCCTTAGTATGCAGTGCCAGAATCAATCAATAGACAGATCCATACCAGCTTTATTGTGAAAGAGATACATAGCCAAATAAAGAACTCAGCCTTGCAGAATGACAGGATTATTTATTCAGGTTAATCTGATGACTTTTTTCAATATTATTTGGGTCTTAGAGAGGAAAGTGATGTTTGTTTTAAACTGTGGCTTCATCTTTTTCTTTACTTTTTTCTCCCTTCATTTCATACTCTCAGTCTTTCTTTTCCCACCATTAAATACAGTACTTTGGGTTTAAATTGCAACCTGTAGTCCCATGAAGTCAAAAGATAGTTGTACGTTATATTTGGAAGGCTGAAAGCAATTGCAACAGTAAAGAAAATCGTAGAATAAGAGTAACTAAACAACAAAACAATAAAAAGTAAGCAGAAGAAATAACAACAGGTCATTGTGGTTTTTCAGTATGATAAGTTTTTTCTTTATTCAAAATAATTCATTTGGCTTAAACCTGTTGAGCAAAACTACTAGAAAGTATAACTTCTTGATCTCTTAATTCAGATTGTCTTTTAAGTACAGAAAATTTTTACCTTTGCATGAAGCTATTTATTTATACACAGTTGCACTGAGGGCAGGGGTACTTCTGTGCAACAAGTTTCCAAGTCATTTCTGTGAAAAATCAAGTCCCATTAGTAAGCATCACTAACATTTTGGAAAGTAAGAAAGACTTTTTTCATTTAAATAACACATTTGTACTCCAAGAATTTTCCAAAGTTGAAAAGCCTATTATTGGGTTTCTTGTGGGTCAGGCAGACTGAGGTTGCAGGGAGTTCCTGTTAGCTGATACATAAAGTATACAGAGAGCACAGCCTAATTTAGAATCACACGTTAGAAATGTGCTACGTTAAAGGTGAGGTGCAGATTTCTTGCTTTCCATTCATCTTCTGTTGGTACATATTGGAAACTCTCAGCAGAAATATCTTTTAAATATTAATCTGAGAAAATAATAGATATACTTTCTAGATGGGGATTTTGGGAACACAAATGCAGCTCATCAGTATTATGATTTAAGCAATACAGCCTTAAAATACCTTTATCATTGCAATTGTTATCAGAAGATATCTTACAATATTTATATGGTTCTAAGTTAGATTATTTTATACAACTCTAAACCTACAAGGAAAAAACAAACAAACAAACCCAATAATAACAAAAAACTCCTTTAAGGATCACTTAATTTCTCATGTTTGTGGCCTGGGAGATTCTAAGCTGCTCAGTTTTCACAGCGTAAGTATACATACCTTTGACTCTCATCAAACTGAAATATTGAGGTCCTGGGACTGGATTTTATGTGATTCAAGTTTGAAAATAATTCCTTTGACTGTATTGGGTTAGAAGTAGCTGCATTGCCCCTTTGTTTCCCAACAAGATAGACAAAAATGAATGGAAAAGATTTTCTTGATGTTTTTCCTAGTGAAAAGGAAAAGCAAAAAAAACTAAGGGATATTGCAATTTTCAAGCAGAAAAACTGTAATACTGTAGTTTCATCTTTTCAGGTTTGTGCAACAAACCAATACTATGAAGACAAAATAAATTTTGACTCAACACTAAAAGAAATTGATTTGGTTAGGAGATGTTAACTAACTTTGGAAGAATCCTTACTTCTGATACTTACAAACTACTTGTAATTTGAAAATGAATAGTTTTATGTTTGTGCTAAGAATTATGTTGAAGATAATGCATGTTTACTTTAAAAAGAAAGAGAACATTCTACTTTTAATATCTTTTCATTTTAATTATCAAAAACATTGATAAGAACATTGTCAGGGAAAGTTTTTGATATGGTTTTGAGCTTGAGAGATGCTCCTTAAGACAGAGGTACTTTAATCAATGAAACAATTGCAGGGTTTGTCCATGGGGTCCTATGATTAGTCCTTTAATGAATATACATTATGTATCTTCTTTTAGCCTACTTGAGGATGTAATTTTATTAAGTACTCAGGCAAACAGTATTTCTTACTCTTTTTAATTTAAGCTTTAAAAGGAGAAATCATATTTGATGTGTCAGATGTAGGTAAGACATATGTTTTTACCAGTTTGAGTGGGAGTGAAAAAACTAACCAAACAAAAAAACCCACAAAACAAATAAACAAAAATCCCACAAAAACTCCCAGCTCTGTCAATTCAGGCATCCAGACTGCTTTCACTTTCCTGAATGAATATTTGTTGATTAGTTCTTCCAAGCTATAGTATCATTACAGTGACATACAGCTCATCGGGGCTTTGAAGCCATTGCCAGTATCTCAGTATATTTTTACATTTTGATTCCCATGATACTTGATAAAAAAAAATCTGTTGAACAATCAGTCTTTTTTTTTTTTTTGCCATTGACATTTATAAACACAGAATCTTTTTTTAAATCCATCTTTCTAGTTTTTAAAGAGGTAATAATTGACAAGTTTTTTATCTGTCATTTCTTGCCATCAGCCCTGTGCTGCTGTGGTATATCTGAGAAGTTTGCGAGGCATCTGAAACACTTTAACTAAAGAGGGTGTTAATGAAAGACATCTTTGTGTTTTACTCTTAAATGACAATTCTCTGTGTCAACTGAGATTGGCATATTGTGAAATCAATGGATGTAGGAATGTAAATGAAATATACTCAGGCTTGTTATTGCTAAAAATCCAATTGAGTATTTAGAGATGGAATATACAATGGTAACAACTTGTAGCAAGAAAATCATTCTTGCTACATCTCCACATCTTTGATGCAGAATATGGAGATAATGTAGATCTGGATTGCTTGATAGAATATACAGAAATCTCAGAAGGGCATCAGCATCTCAACTGGATTCTGTCCAGGACTTTTCTTTCCAAATTTAATTCACTACATTAATTTTCTTTTATATTATGTTACGTGAGCTATTACTTAATGTCATTGATCTGCAGCACCTTTGCTGGGAAGCTTCATAGCTAAGTACTGCTACCCAAAGTGTTCTCAGTAAATTCTCTGATTCAGCACCTAGGTAGCATTTTTTACTCTTCAGAAAGTTCTCCTCTAGGGTAGAGCACCAATTATAAAAATGCAGTCACAGCACTTGCATGATATTAAAATAAAACTTACACAGTAGCATATAATAGAAAATCAAACTATTAAACAATATAGAATTTTGTTCTATATGCAAGAATAGGTTCTTACTCCCACAGGCTATATAAGTGTTACAGTCAGAAGAATTGTAAACGTTTGCAGGATT
This sequence comes from Urocolius indicus, assembly GCA_013401255.1. Lineage (NCBI taxonomy): Eukaryota > Metazoa > Chordata > Aves > Coliiformes > Coliidae > Urocolius > Urocolius indicus. The sequence continues at coordinate 447,747 of WBNH01002224.1, forward strand.
GGGCTGGTTTTGAGCAAGCCCTGGAATGAAGCCAGGGTGAATGTAAGATGGGGAAGCTTCCCGCTGCTCTGTTTCAATTGAACTTACCTTAGATTCTTCCACTAAGAGACACATTCATTGTTTTAAGCCAGAAAAATAGTATCTAGGTAGTTGATAGCTAAGATTTACTTTAGATTCAGATATAATATTGCTAATACCAGCAGCAATTAAATAAAAGTGCTTTAAGGTTTTCATCTGACAAATTCTGCAATGGTAATATGAATAAGTTTGAAGACTACTCAGACAAATTGTATTGGAGAGAAGGCTCACACCCTAAAACCACTCTGAGATCTTCTGGTGATTAAAGAGTGGCTAGGCTTTGAATGGATAGTCCTAGAAACCAAATATGTAAATAACACTCAAAGGATGTTAAAGGAATTATACTGAGATACTAAAATATCTGGTGTACCTATAAATAATGTATTATGCATTTATCATCACTGCTGTGAAGGACAAACCTGTACATTATTGTTAAACATTAACTTAACAAGCAAAGTTTATGATAGATTTACCAAAGATATGATGGGCAATACTGTTCTTGTTATGTCAACTTTTTGTGCAGATGGGTTAAGTGGACTCAAAATCTGGTCAGCCAGAACTTGACATAGGAGCTCAGTCCCCAAATGTAGCAGAGAAGGGCCATAGCTATGGAAAGCAAAAGCAATAGAGACACATCAGCATTTTTTAACACACAGTGTAATGGATCATGAAATTGCATATACTACCATTTGGACACCCTTGCAAACATTGTTTTGCAAACTTCTTGTTTTTCAATTTAACCAGTTTTGCCTTCTTGATTTTAAGCTGAACTCTATCATAGGTTCCGTTAACAAAATCCTACAGTACTCAAAATAATGATAAGACAAAAAGATAGACATGCCTCTTGGGCTTGTTGTAATCTTGCTTGTTTGGCAGTTTAATTTTGGGAGGTTACACTTTCAGCAAGCTTGGTATGTGCTGCAGGCTTATGAAATAAGAACTAAAAATTTGATAGTATTTTCTTAGTGAGGGGAAAAAAGGTAATAGCACAGCTTTGCCTTTCCAATTTCATATTTTGAAGGTTTGCTTTTACTAGTTAAGATAATATAATTTATCCATCCTTTGGGCTCTTATTTTCTCATTGCTACAGCTGTATCCAAGAAGGTTGAAATTACCAGTTTCAGGCTTCATTGCTATTGAATAAAGTTTTAACTCATTGCTCTTTTTTCTTCCTTTTTTTTTTTTTTTCCTCTTCAAATGGAAGGATCCTTTTGGAAGCAAGCAGTCAAACCTTTTAGTTTTCCCCTTTTCCTGGTTTCTAGATGACAATTTCTCAGTTCCTTTACAAGTAGTTGCCCATAACTGGAAAGGGTAGGAGAAAAACATACGAGTTCAAATTTTTTCCCTTAATCACTATCTAGAATAAACCAGCAGTTTACAATTTTATTAGCATACATTTCCAACCACTGTGAACAGATAAGTCCATGCTGTGCTCAGAGAAACCCCGGTCAGAGATATTCAGAGCTGCTAATTCTACTACCTCCTGCCGTGCACTACAATCTGGGAGGGATTTGCCAAGGAACCTTTGTTCTATATGATTTGCTGCTGCGTGTAAATATCTCTTTCCTAAATGAAACCAAATCAAATTTTCCAATAAGGCAAAGATTGTTTTCTCAGACCTCATCTATGAAGTGATGCTGTACTGTGTAATGTGTTCATTCCCATAATGACTCTTTATTAAATGCTGTTATATAAAAAAAAATGATACTTTCTCATGACTGGTAGATCTTTGTTTTACTTTGGCCTGTCCTAAGGATTTTAAACAATATGTGTCAGACTAGAGGAAAAACAGCATTTTCATAAGCATTCCTGTGAGGATGGGTAATGGTGAGACTTCCTAAGTACTACTAAATTTGCTAAATTCTATGTGGAAAACATAAAAAATCTTTAATTTATAGAAAACAGTTAAGGTAAAGATTTCTTTGTTATTGTAGTATGTTTCAATGCTGAAGTCGTGTTTTCTCTTGCAAATTTGGTATACTTCAGCTGTAGGCTATTCCTGACATGGTCCAGGAATTACAACCTGTTGAATGCTAAGTAGATGGTGTGGACCAATATTAATGAGGGTCTGTAGAGCAGTCTCCTTATTACTGCTAGCCAAAGGGAAAAAAAAAGAGTATTTCATGGTTTACTACTCTGCCTAGGGATACCAAATTTACATATCGCCTAAAACTGCTGATCAGAGCTAATCTCCATGATCATTATAGCTTGAAGAAAGGTTTAATATTCAGGACTTTCTGAAGTTTTTTTCTAAACAAAAATAGGCTTTATGAAAGTGGGCCATTGGCAAGGCAGGAGTGTGTGCTGCTGCCAAGAATTTTAATGACTTGATGCTAAGAAGGGAAGACTTGTGTTCCACAAAAACCTTGTGCAGTTTGTTCACAGATATTTATTCACTCATGTTATTTGTTTTCTTAAGTGTGCACTATAACACACTTTTCCCCCAGACCTGACAGGTCTCCAGAGTACAAGAGATAGCGGTATGTGGGTCCTTGATAGAGTCTTGGCAGCAGGCATCGTTGGTGTGATTGCCATTCAATGTCCTTAAAGCCTTTTGGACAGTTTTCCTGGTGGGTTATGTCAGCTTGTAGTTGTGACTGTCATCTTAAATTTTATGGAAGAAAAAGTTTTCTTTTGGGTGGGAAATTTTTGTTTTAAGGTGTGGCAATTGACTACCAGCACTTGCATTTAATTCTTTATGATCCAGGACCAAAGACAACTGTAAGATGCAGGTAATGTGTCAGCTGAGAATTGTGCTTGCTTTCCATTCTACATGTTGTAACTCCAAAATTCTAATTTATGTCAAATTTCTGAGAAAGTAGAACCAGATGGTTAGTTCTAAATGACTTCAGGGCAAATGGCAAGATTTAGTCTGTAGATCTGTTTAGGATTCATCTTTCGATGTGTTACCAGATCCTCTGCAGGCTTGATACAACTACTGCTATTAGTCAGCATTTGCTGTTATCCAGTGGCTGAAAAATTAACATCTTTCTCAGGGATATGATTGCTTGTTAAAGTGCAAACGTAGAGATATTTTTTAAGAAATGAGACTCCTGGTCCAAAATTACCACTGAAAAATTTTAACAGTTGAAAATAGTTGTTTAATGAAAGAAGACTGGAAGAATATGTCATCGATTTTTGCTGATATTTTTCTCCCTTGGGGCAATAAAAGGCAAAAACTGGGAAAATAAACATTCCTCTCTACTGTCCACTCACCACAGCTATGGAGAGGCTATTATTCAAATGCTTGTAATAACTGACTAGGGATTTACAGTGCCTCTTATGGTTGCTATGTTTCTGCCATTTCAAGCAGATTTGGTGGCTTCTTTCTTATATCTGTGTAGTACTTTTTCTTTACCTACTAGAGCAGAAGCTGCATCATTGTGACCCTACATTACTTCTGTCATGGTCCTTGTTGAGGAATAATCACAAAATGCTCCAGAGCTATAAGGATACAGCCTTAAATGTGTGTAAGTTGGGAATGGAAACAATTTTGCCTTACAGTCCTATTGATCTCTTTTGCATCCCACATGCTGTGTATTTCCTCATACATTAAACTGCAAAACCCAGGAGATATATCTATATTTTTTAACTTTAGTTTTGTTTCATTTATGTTTTAAAGGGTATACATTTGTTTAGTTTGTATCTTGGATATATTAAGTGGCTTTGGAAAGACACAACTTTGATGTGAATTGTAACCTTCTAAGTAATATCTGTGATGGGGTAAGAATTTATTGCCCATAATCTGCCAAGCATTTTATATTTCTACTTGTTAGTAGATGACACTTTTTTAAATGCATTCTTACTTTTGTATAGACATATATGATTTCTTTTTGTTGCAATCACTGTTGGGAATGGATCCCATGAAATCTATGTTGAGATACTGGTTCCTAATTTTTCTAAAGTATGCTGAGCACCTGTAGCTTTATGTTTTTACGTTTAAACATATGCCTTGAGCTTTTTCAAACCAATCTGGAAGAGCACTGACATAGGATACACTAGTTCTTACTCCTACTTTTCACTTCTCAAGTTAATTTTGAAGAACATAAACTCTTGCTTGCTAATTAATTTTTTTTGCATGGTTGGAAGTGATTGCCACAGTTGGACTGCAAGTTGCTATGGAGATTTTTTCTGTAGGCTCTAAAAGGTGAATTATGATGTTTAGACTTACTTGTGTACCTGGAGTGTGTATATATATTTACATCTTATTTCATAAATTAGCACTATGTGGTTGAAATTTAATATTTATTTTAGTTAAATAAAATAGCTTTTGTTCAAAATAAAGATTCCTTTCAGAGTTGGACAAGTAGCTCCACATAACCTGTGTCAGTTTAAGATATTATTATAAAGCATGAAAATTACCTCTTTATATATCACACAAATTCATTTACTATTTAAGTTGTTAACAGAGATGGTGGACAAAAAGATAATCAGCTGTGTGTAGGTTTAATAGAATGCAGGTAAGGAAATCAGTTATGTAAATGAGAATAATTCAGAATAGAAACTTTCTGCACTTCTAAATTGGAGGAAAAAGCTAAAAAACTAATTTGCCCAAGAGAATGAAGAAATCAATTAATGTTAATGCTCCTGTTTATTAATTCATATTAAATTTCTGGTTTTGAGGTCAAACTCTGGATATACAAAGCTTGATTTACAAAATGTAATGATGCATCTTCACGATGCTTTCACATACTAGGCAGTTATAAGTATGTTCTTTGTTATGGAATAAATATAGGTCATTAGGGAACTGTAAGTGAACAATGCGAATCTGTTTAAATGCTGCAATTTCTCTTGATGCTTAAGAGTTCACACATGTTCACACATCATGTGACTACTGTTTGGCAGTATGGTCAACTGTCTTTGAAGCAAGAGTTCACCCAAGGACAGAAAAGCTGCCTTACTGCCATACTAGGAACAGAAAATGCCACTTCCATTCTAATGAGATTGACATTAAAGCTTCATTTTCTTTATTGACGCCCATGTTCATGTAAGGTCTACTTGTTTTATTCAAATTGTGTATTTCAAAGCTGAAAGAAGTCAGTGTGTTGTGTTGGAATCAAATACAGTTTTCTCTTATGAATAACTTTATGAACCCGAACAGTAGAAATATAAAGTTGCAGTCTTCAAGAGAATGCTTCCATCTTAAACTCATGCTTTACCATTCTTGTTTGTACCTAAACCAGCAGTGCTCAGTATAGGGAGGAAAAACAACAGTTTCATTGTTTCTCTGCTGTCAGTCTTGTTACCCTATGGACAGAAGTCAGAAATCTTTTAGATTTATGAATCAAAATACATTTGGGAGAGCTCCAATGAAGAATAGAATTGTTCCAAATCTTTTAACAATGAATATAAAAGTCTACAGAGGGATGCTTAAGCAATCCTAGAAGAACATTTTGAGTTTTAAAACGTTCATGTTATGTTTTATTTCATTAATACATTATATTAACCCTTCCAAGAATCCCCCTGGTGTTATGCAAGAAGTAACTTGCAACAGTATTAGAAGTAATGAAATGCATAGCTTTTAGAATTCCTTAGTCCTAGAGTGCTACAGGCTACATGAATATTTACATTATGTAAATTGTTTGTTAAGTGCTGAATAATGTTGAACTCAGTAGTATCTTTATAACTTTTAATATAAAAAGCATGCAGAATTTTGCAAAAAAAAAGACAGAGAATTCATAATTCCTTTTAATTATTGGAGAAAGATGTAATACTTTGTGATATTACAGGAATTACTAATGCTTTTTGCTTCTTTAAAACAGTCACCAAAACCCAAATGATCATGGTGGCACATGTTATTGCTATATTAGCAGCAATGTTGAGCTATAAAGGCTACTCAGAGAAGATTTGGGTTTATTTTTCTTTAAAAATTTCTTTCACTCCAAGGTGAAATATTGCTTCTGGTGAATATATAGTGAGCTTTGCTGTTAAACTCAATACTTCAAAGTTCCATCATAAAAAGGTTTTTAAAATTGTGCCAAACTTCCAAGCACAGTTGATATCTACAAAAAAAAAAGTGCAAGAATTTAATATGCAGAAGATCTTAGGTCGTGCATCAACTTACTTCTGCAACCATCTTCAAAATAAGGCAGAAAAATAGACATAGCTGTGAAGTGGGAGGATTTATCTAATGAGTGTGTATTATAGCTTGATCCTCTACTTCCCTCTAGAGTCAGTGGGAAGAAATAAGTGTCTCTAAAGAGTGATTAATCCTCTAGTGAGCTAGCATGATCCTTGAAAACTATGTTGAATGTCTAGTCATCAGCAAACTAAATGTCACCCCAGATAGCTAAATGTCTTTATGCTGCATGTCATCATGCTAGAAGCAGGTAACTCCTTAAGCCAAATAAATGTTTGTTGTGAATTTAGTGTTCACTGTACAGTTGTCTGTTATTTATATTTATAATAAGAGTAATCATTCAGTTGGTTATTTAGTCTTTTAAATGTCCTGCTACATCAGAGACACAGAAAAGTAAAGCAAAACAGAGAAATGGAAGGTAAAACTTCAAATTATCTCTATTTGGTCTCGATTCATCTTTGGTTTGCTCATTTATTTGATTGTTTTGCTGTTATTACTGGAAGCTGTAATCAATCATGATGCATTATCTGTGTACACAGCAGGCAGGATCTTGAATATGCAGTTTTGTCACATTGAAGCTTTACTCATTTTTTGTCAAATTTGAGGACTAATTTTAACAAATTGTGGAAAAAAAGGAAACATTTTCACTGACAGATTTGGATTTAGAACTGGAGGGTTTTTTACTATTTCAAAGGAATCAGTCTTAGTTCAATTATGAGAAATATTTTGATTCACTTACAAACTTATTTTAGTTATTTCATTAAGATAATTGACCTTATTTTGAATACTACTTTTTTTGTTTGACATACTGAACAGCCTGTCTTACTTTAAACAGATTAGATTTTATTTTGATGGAGTAAAAGTAACTAAACACACATTTATTTAATTAAAGTGTACATCAGACTTAAAAGCAGTTATGATTGCTAAATAGCCATCAGCCATCAAATTCGTGTTCCTTCTCATGAGAGGGAAATACATTATAGTTTATTTGTTATTTTTTGTTTGTTTGTTTGTTTCAAAACCATTTACTAGTCCTACTAATCCTGGTTCATTCAGATGACATGATTAGTGATGATTTTTACCATAGACTGGTTCTCATGTCAAGCAAAAGCAAAACTATAGTCCATAAAGCAGCATAACATATTAGCCATATCTTTGAGTACTTAGCTTGATCAGAAATAATTGCAAATATGTTAAATTTTTCATTAAAAGAAATGACCAATCTAATCTTAAAATCCACAAGTCCTGGAATCAGTGTTTTACAGCCTTTCTTCCTTGTTAATCTTACTTGCAGACAGCATGGCAAAATAAGCCAGCAAATGTATTGCTGTAGCTGATTGAACCTAAAGTTAAAATGCAAAATAGAATGAATTTAATTATACTTTATACTATGGAAATAATATTGCAGGCATCTATTAAAAAAGAAACCTGGTCCTTCACTGAGCCCATAAACTCTGTCTGTTGTGAATACTGGAACGTAAGCATAAGTTAATATATTTCCTCAGCTGCCTCCCTAAACATTAAAGTGACATAAAATGCCCAATGATCTGGAACTCCTTTTTCTTGAGATATCTGCTAACAAGACTTTCAGCTATGGCTTGGATAAGAAAAGTTTTTGGGAACTTTTTTTTATGGAGTGGAATTATATATGTCAGTGGGGACTGATCTTATTAATGTAAAAAAGAAAGCCAGGTACTGAGAAAGCCAAATCCAGGCTTCCTAAGTGAGAAATATTTTATGTTGATTTTTGTAGCTTAGCCATTGACTTGAGCAGAAGGTGGATTAAGCTAACACTCCAGTTTGATACTGGTTTCGAATAACTATATACTTTGAAAAACTACATTTCAGCAACCAATCTGTAAAACATTGAGAGTATTGAAGAAATCATTCATTGAATTGAATTTTAGGAGCTAGGGAAAAAATTACTTTCTCATTCTCCCCGTGTCCCCATTTTACAGCACTTTTACAGAAGTGGTACCTTTTCTAATCACACAGGCTCAATGCATGAACTTGAGAACTTCTACAAAGGGAATTTTTTCTCATTGGTTTCTCATTGCTTTGATGTGCTAATTTGTGTTAAGAATAGTTTAGGAATAATTAAAACATCTTGTGAAATAGAACTCCAGAGAGGCTGGGAGACACCTACTAATGATATTCAAGAACTACTGAAGGTGACATCATTTCAGTGTATTAAATGTACTGAAAAATCCCTAGTGTTACAACTTTATATATATTTTTAATGCCTCACTTAAACTATAAGTGAGAAACAAATAACAAAAAATTATATCTATAAATTTATGGTCATGAGAGTCCCCTATACAAACATAACCCTCCTCTTGATTCCTATGTGTCATTAACCCTTTTTTCCCAATGGTAGCTGGTGAATTACAAGACAACTGAAGCTTTTTATAAGCTTTTTAGGGATTCTCTCTCTTTTTTTTTTTTTTTTTTTTTTCCCCCTGGGTATATATTTAAATCTAGTACATTGGCTGTGTCTATTTTCTGCAGGGGATTGTGGGTGTCATTTATTTATCTGATTTAGTCTTTGAGTTGTTGTCTCAAAGTAGAATCTTCTGGATTACTCACACAGAACTGTATCTTGCCAGTGGAATTTAGCAGGTTGCTCCAATAACGTTACATGATTTCTATCTTTCTAGGAACTGACCCAACATTGCTAGTTTGTTTTGGTTCTCTCCTTGCCCTTGGAAAGTACATGTTTGAAAGAAAATGCTAGTTGTCTTCTAGTATTCTAGAACAATGTGACAGACATAGGCAAAGGACATTTCAGAGGCAGGAAGAGATCTTTTTATTCTGTTTCAGTCTAGCTATGGGGCACCTTTTCTTTAAGGTTCCTTGATAGATAACTCCTTCGGTGTTTTATGCACAGATCTCATTCAGGAGCAGTCTTGATTTCTGTATGTGAATTTTGCTCACAGTTTCAGGTAGTTAGTCCTTCGATTTTGGAGGCTGGAAAATATCCTTTTTTTCTTTCTTTCTATTTGTTTTGGGTATTTTTCTCAGTTGAAACCAAGCTTCAATCTGCCAGATTGCTAATGGATTTTAGTGTCTCTTTCTTTCAGGATTTGTAAACTGAGAAAGTTCACCGATATCTAAATTATCAGCAAAGTCTAAAGCCTTGTCCTGCTGTTGAGTGACATCTTTTCATTGCCTTTGACACTAAGGAGGCTTTATAGTCTCAAATCCCAACAATTTATTTTCCTGAAATTTTCTCATTTTCCCCAGAAGGCTCAAATCCTTCCAGATGCTGAAGTGCATCCGTTTTAATCTGTGCAAGGGAAGAAGCTCAGTTTTTTGCTGATGTTGCCTTGCACCTCACAAGATTGTCTTCATTGTTCAGCGCGAGAGAAATAGAGATCTACCAAGTGATTAGAGGGAATCAGGAGGTTAGTCTAGGCATGAGGATCAAATTAAGTGAGAGCAAGTGGTGAGAAGGTCAGACTTGCCTGGTATTGTGGATGGTGGAAATAGTAACAGAGTTATTACAACATTAATGTCTGAATTCCAACTGAATAAAAAATTAGTTCCTCTCTGCTCTTGAGGGCTACTTATTGCATCCTCAAAAAGGTTTTGGGGCAGCAGATGAGCTACACTACAAAAGGGATTTTTGCTCTCCTTGAGTTTAACAGGAGTATGGATTATTCCGTTAGATTGTGTGTTGAACTTTTCCATGGCTACTATTAGATTAGATTATTTTGGTCATTACGAAGCTGAGATGTATCTCAAGTGCAAAACTAGAGACATGGATCTCAAACAAGGAGTTCATATCCAGATCTTCCTCTGGTACTTCAAGACAACTGCTAGGATTATTTTGAGTTTAGGTTAGATGCTTGGTGAAGAGATATTCCTTCTTGACTTCCTGGGATCTTTAATCAATTTTTACAAGTTAAGAGCTTTACTTCTACAGGACTCTTAACAATATAGAACTTTGTGGTTGTATGTTTAGGGACTGATACTATATTCTTCAGGTCCTTTTCTGATTCAGCAGCTATTATTCAGTGCAATCCAGAATCAGCATTGATATATAGAGACCACTGGGTTACAGTGATTGTCTTGACACTGGTATTTTGCTTCATGCTTTCCTAAGGCATCCTCAGTATCACTTCAACAACAGTTTTAAGACTGGATAAACTGTTTAAAGGTAAATGTGGTTGCTGTCTCTGGTCCTTAGGAAAAAAGTAATTCTCTCCTGTTGCACACATTTTATCTTTTTTTTTTTTTAACAATATAATTTGAGGTTGATATTTTGACAGCTGAGTTGCAGAAGGAATGAATAAATTACAGCCATTCACACTTGCCATTAACTAAATTTCTTTTTTAATGATATATAGCCAGTTGATATGCCAATAACAGAGATGATTGCGTGCATGCTCTGCATTCAAGAATAAATTCTCCATCATGTTTAACTGTCTGACAGTCACATGGATTATACCAAGTAGTACAGAACTGTCATTTTGAGAATCATACACTACAAGGCCATGAGTGATGGTGACAACTTGTAGATTTCCACTGTGTTGACCAACTGATAACTGTTTTAAAGAGGACACAGCAGAGACTCATAGTCAAGTGAAAAGCTACAAAATGTCTGTGAGAACTGTTACTGATTAGAGTTACTTAACTATTTATGTCTTAACAGCCTGGGACTACAATGGGTTCCGTAACACATACCTGCAGCTTTTGAGAGGGGAAAATACAAACAGTGCACGAAGAAAAGGAAGGTTTTTTCCCTTTTCTTAGTACTTTAGGATAAATAAGTTAAAACAAACATCGATTACTGATGTTCCAGTCTTCTGTAACAACCAATAATTGAAAAGAATTAATACAATTTCATTCCTAAATGTAGATTATGTCTAACAATGTAAGTTTCTGCAATCAATCCAGAAGTCACCAATACCTCAACTAAATTTGCAGTCGTATGAAATACTAAAAAAAAAAAACCGCCCCAAAAATATTTACTTTCATAAAAATATAAGAAACTATGTTCAAAGGCTTATGTATGCGAATTAGGAGTAAAGAATGAAGTCAACACTTTCCCATTACCAGCTTTTCTGTATAGATTTCTAACCTGAATCTCCCAGCTGCCATGAGATTTTCTGTATCTTTTGCAAAGTTGAATTTCAGTGCATTTGCATGAAGTTTTGGCAGTTAAGAAGTTATAATAGGCAATTTTTTTGTTATGCAGTTATGACTTGTCAAGGATTTTATTATGAGAAAATTATTTTTCTCATTACTTTATATTTTAAAAAGCTTTTTCAGCATCTCTGTAGTTTCTTTGTAAATATGTAAGGCAGGAAGATACCTCAATTCTAAATAATTGGGACTTTATATTGTAATTCCAATTGTTTCTGCAAATATTTTAAAATTATGATTCACTGGGGATGAATTTCTACTAACCTGTTTTTTATTATCTCATTTTACACTACACCTTTTTTAATATAACACCTGCTGTGCTATTAGTCATTGCAGTGACTCTTCTCATTTTTCGTGATTGGCTTCTCAAGCTACTCTACTATAAAATTATTTTCCTTTCTGTGGATTCCTTTTGTGATAATTATGTATAATCTTGAGGGATTTGTGCCCAGGAAGAGAGCACCAAAAACAAAGCATTCACTGTGGAGGTTTAAGATAACAGATCAACGCGAGTGACAGTTTTCCAGTAACAGACTCTAACTAAAATGAGAAAGGGTATGGACTTTTTATCAGTGCTGTGTTCACTTAGCTCTTCTTTGATCAGGTGAGAGCCACACAGCTCAAGAGCTGAACAGTCACAAACTAAGTGTTGTAAAAAGACATCTTGAGAATTTCTAATGTGTTTTATTATCCTTGATTGCAATGGTAATTGCTTATGACTTTTCTGATTAGAGAAAAGTATTCTATAGAAAATTGGTGAAGATCATGTATGAAAGATTGACCTACTCTAGGTGGCCCTGTTCTGGCAAGGGGATTGGACTAGATGATCTTTCAAAGTCCCTTCCAACCCTTCAGATTCTGTGATTCTGTGACTGTTAAGCCTGACATGTTTGTATTTTACCTCTGTGGAAGCTTTGGTGAGGATGGTCCCCAGCTTCCACCACATCATCTTACCACTCTTTCAGTCAAACTAAACCTACCAAAAGATGTTTTCCAACATTTGGAAACTTCTAATTTTGAAAAAATGATGTGCCATGAACACTTTAGGTGATTGAATGATTAAATCCTGCTTTTTCTGTACTTACTGTTAGTGCTGTTTCAAACTATCACTTACGTCTAAGTTATAGACTTGAGTACCTCTATGTTGTATTAGGAATGCAGTGTCTGATGGCATTATATAACTGGACATACCTTTTGTAGCTTTGCTTTATGAAAATGTATTTTTATTGAAGTGTCTATGAGAAAATGAAACTCAAAGCCAACTATGTTGTTTTCACTTAAAATTCATCATTACCTTGATCTCTCAAATCTCCAGCTGATCAGTAAATCTTTTTGAAACCTTTGTGGTTTCTTTCAGCTTGATGATAAGTTATGTTACCCTTAACGTATACTTATTCATTACTGTTATTTCTCCCGCTTACGCTGAAGTAGTGGAGATAAGAGATACTCAGACTAGGATCTTTAAAATATCAGTACATTTATTTTGGTCTTAGGTTCTTTTGGTAAGTGTTAGAGTTATCTCATACTTCTGTATAAGCTATTTATGCATTCAGTCCGTTTATGACAAAGAGGATTTAGATTATTCTAGTGTGATTTCTGAACTAGCTCTCAGTTTCTGACAGTTAATACAAGCTGTCCCTCATGTTAGGTCATTTTGCTCTACTTCTGCATCTTCATAGTATAAGCAGGCTTTGTTCTTGGTATACAATAAATATAAATATATTGATCAAATTTCTAAATGGTATTTTTAAAGTTTTAAGGAAAAAGTTGTAGAATTCATGTGGTTATTGGAGTATACCACTGTAGAAATATCAGAAGAACCTCAGAATAAATTGTGACATAAAACAGTCAGGAATATATTTTCCTTTAAATCTTTAATAGGTTTTCTAATCAAGGCCTTCCTGTAAAGTCTTATTGTAAAGCACTAGCCTCACTGGCCACCTTTAGACCTGGACAAAAAAGCAGCAAAATTGTGAGACCCAGTGCAAGATGATTTAGAGAGTTTGCCTTTCTAAGGGAAGATTTCAGGATTTTGTGAAAACCTAGCTCTTCGAATCATTTCAGATGGGCCAGGTTGCAAGTCATGATATCGTTACTTACTCCTTCAGGTTTCTTATCTTTTCATTAGAAGAAATCTTTCATATAAATAACTGAACCAATTACTCTGGGTATTATGGAACTGTGCACATTTTTTGACATATTATATGAAGCTCATATCTGCAGTTAATTTTAGTTTTACCTTTTTGGTTGACTATTGAAAGTGTTTTTAAAAATTACTTAATGGGTCTACACAGGGATTTATAGCCCAACACCTCATTTTACAAAGGAGGAGCCATAACAATAATGGGAAAGACTATTCTTTATTTTTTTTGAGGTCACACTGGATATTTAGCAGAGTTGCCAAGATCCTTTTGTTCTCATTTCTCATATACTTCTCATATATTTAGCTCGAGATTATCCTTTTAACTTTTGGCCTGTCTTTATTTGTCAGATAAGAGCTGTTCCGATCACACTCACTATTAGAGAACTTCTCAGCAGTATACCTTTCTGAAGAAAATCAGTTTGGCCAAATATATTTATATCTTTTGTTATCTGTTCATAAGATTGAAATCCTTATTTTCCTTCCTCCTTTAGGCAGTCAATGCATTGACATGATAAATATCATGTAGCTTTTAATGCTAATTATTGTTGACTCATCATAGATAGGAGCAGTTATTAAAGGATATCTCTGATGATAATAAGAAGTATTAAAAAGCATAATAAATAAATACTTAAGCAGCTGCTTTTCAATGCTTCCTTAAAGCTATTATAATTTAAGAATGTTCTTTTATGCTTTGCCAAGTTTACTCAGTAGTCAAAGAAGCAAACTTTTGTGAATCTTCGTGAGGAATATGAAGAGTTAAGTCTATCCCTGTCTAATGATCTGTCTCATTTCTGTGACAGATAAAAAGCAACATTTTGGATAGTTCATTAAACTGATGACTTATTTTGTATGTCACATATGTGATTAAATTTCTTTTGCTTTTATTGCATGTTATAGCTGACACATTTTAAGGTTACATGTCTCTAGGTTCTGCTCCCAGTGTAGAAAATGCAGGAGTGTCCTGCTCTGACTTGAAAATCAATGTTGTTGTAAGCTGTTGATTATATTACCTGAATATTTAGTGATGGATTATTGTGTCTAATTATGCACTGATCAAAAGTGATACAAAAAACATAGACTGCTCTAAGAGTTTGAGCTTACAACTAGAAAATGAATCACTCCATCTTTTTGGGGGGTTTTTTTTGTGTCTGTATTTCACCTTTCTAATGGAATACTTTAAGGAAAACAAATTCTATCTATGTGTTCCAAAAGTCAAATGGCTGACCAAGAGGAATGCTTCTCAAGCAGAACTATAGATGGAGGGCTGTCAATTGTCACTTGTTAAATCTTTACATAGAGTGCTCTGGGGCTTAATTCTTACAATCTTTCTTCATTCTTAATGTAATTGCTTTGAAAATAGTGGAGTTGGGCTAGTCCAAGGCTTTGAGAATACGTGACTACATTTTGCCTGCTGATGTTGATATTCAACGTTCTCCAGGGTCCCTCTTTTCTGAATTTAAAGAAACTTAAAAGATACCACTGTAACATTTTAAATCACAGACGGGCCTCTTGATGAAATGCTTTTTTTTTTGCTATGGTTATTACAGTCTATTTTCAAGGAAAAGTAGTTGACTGACATTCTGTATTCGTTTTGCCAGAATGATTTCCCTTTCTCTCAAGCACAGTTTATTATATCTCATTGAAAATACAGCTCTTAGTTTTTAGAAATTAACTTCTTGCTGAGGGCAAATTAAGTAGCTTGTTGTGTTTCAGGTAAACTGAAACACCCTATGACTGTGCTAGAAAGTCTTAGAGAACCCAGGACACAGGAACGTGACATTTAAATTGAGACAAAACTTGTATTTACAACCTACCTCCAAGTGACTGCAGGACTTACATGCATTGGAGATGTGTATCATAGGTGAATATACCATCTTCATCAGAAGTTTGTGAATATTAATTACAAATGCATGACACAAGATACACAATACTCTGGTATCACTACTTCCTATGAACCCACCTAGGTATCATTGATCTCAGTGGAAATACTTTCATGAATTTTGGTTAAGGTGGGATCAAAACATGAAGGAAATGGCTTTCCTGATGGGGACAGACAAAGTCTTTGTACTAGAGTGACTGAGTGTCTTTGCTCAAATATCAGTGTTTGTATCAGTTATATTATGGGAAGGATTATTCCTGTAAGAGGTAGGCACATTTTCTAACCTATGTTGGTGTGTTTCCCATTAATAAGCTGCTGAGAGCAGGTAGCTGAATGTCTGCCTGTGGAAATGTGTTTGGTCCAAAGAGAGAAATCAGTGTCTGGCACTTCAATGTGAAGATAACAAGATGCATGAGTATTAAAATTGCACTTTTTATTGGTTTAGAGGGAAGCCAAGTGTGAGATTGTCTACTCATGAGGATAATTCTGATTTGCAAGGAGTTGTATGCGGTGCCGCTTAAAAAGGATACCTTCCTATTTCTATTTCCCCTCTCACTTTGCCTTTGCTTCCTTACTTCATTGATCTGATGTGCTTTTCTCCAAACTGATCCCTCAGGTTATGGATGAACCCTTTAAGAAATCTTGTTGATAACTATAGAAGCAGGGAATAATCTTTGCAGCAAGTATTTGGTGAATTTGTCTCCTTACACTGTGGGTAAAAATTGTAGAGACAGAATTTTAATGTGATCCTCAAAATACCACTACACCATGGGAATGAATTGGTTTAAAGGTGTGGGAATGAAATCTGGTAACCTGATGCTTGGCAGCTCAGATAGCAAGACAGAACAGTTGCCATTATACCTGGAATTTAACATTTCAAAGCTTCATGTACTAAATATTGATTATAGACAATGTATTAATTTGAGCAACCTCTGATGTTTTTTCAGTACTAGAAGATTCTTGAGATCCTTTTTTATTTCAAAGACAGAATTAAATTACACATTTACAAAAAATGATTTAGCAAGAAAGGTAATAAAAAAAGATCTGTAGTGCTCTTCAAGTGCTTTTAGCACATTAATACACACTTTCTCTGCTGTATTCCCTTAAAATATGGCTATTTTATACATGTTTTAGGTGAAGCAACTTCACATGCTAGAGATCCAGCCATATTACCATGCTGACTGGACAGGTAGCTTTACAGTGACTTCGATATCATTTTGGCTTTAATCTGTGTTTTCATAATAATATTCATTCACAAGTAAGGATTTGTGTAATTCATCAGCTTATCTTGCCAACAAGTGCCTATTTGTTTTAACCTCTTGGTGCTATGAAAGGATGCCTAGCTTGTAAATGGCTTGTACTCCAGATATCAATATTGTTGTTTCATCCTCACCAGTGAGCTCTGCTTAGTTTTTCTGCCACAGGCAATTTCTTGCTTCAAAATTGTACATAAATAAAATATTTGTTCATGGCTTTCTCTGAGGAAAGCATACAAAGGAAAAGCTTTCCTCACTTATGCAGAAAGTGATATCTGTTGCAAAGAGTAAATCCTCATTTTCATATTTAATGAAGCCATAATCAATGGTAATGGATGAAGATTGCATTAAAGAAATCTTAATGTTCCTCTCAAGTGAAAGTAATTTTACTGGAAACAAGCTAGTTAATCAGCCTCAGAAAAATATATATATGTTTTATTATACAGCCAGGTTTTCCAAGGACAAAGAAGGAAATGTAACAAAAATATTAGTCAATTTTCATCTTCAGAAGTTTATGACATTATGTAGATTCCCTCTCTGAAACACACAACACTAGTCTTCCTGTTTAAGTTTACAAACAAAAAAGGCTGACATTAGACAAATGTTTATTTCTACCCTGTGCTCTGTGTGATTTTCATGCAGATGCAGTTAATTTTCCCCATGAAATGAGTCTTGATAAAAGAACAAAATAGGAAGAGTACAAAGAGCAGCAGCCACTAAATATTTCCCTCAGCTTGTGTGACATATTTACATCAAGATTTAACTTCAGTGAGTTTAGCTATAGAAGCTCCATAGAGTTGTAGGCAGTGTGGTGCTCATGTGCACATCGACATCTGTACTGCATAAGGGAAATGAGGATTAACAGTCTGGCATGATCTATTGTCTGGCAGAGCATTAGGCTGTCCCTTCATGTCACTGCATGACTGGACAACTCATGCTCAGAGAGAACTGCTTGGATTACAAGCTGGGTAGGAAGAGACCTGCAATCAAATACACTTTCTTCTATCTGGATTTGGGCTGCCAATCCCACCTTCCCTGCAGCACAAGCATGCAATTATTTATCCTGAACCAGAAACATTCAGCAATTATCTCACTACTGAGACTCCACAGCAGTACTAAATGACCACAGATGATATATTGTGTTGCAGCTGAAGGACAGGTCATGTTTGGCTAAATATTTTGGTATAAACCTCTTTTTGTAGTCTGGTTGTGATGGTCAGAGTGTGAGTACTGGATGTTTGTAAGGGAAAAGAATAATTTTTAACTTGTCAAACAGAATTGGAAGCAGAAAGCTACCTTTTGGAAGGTACCCTTGACGTGAGATATGTGTCCAAAAGCATAGTATGTTAAAAAACAGTACTGCTTTGGAGTTCAATGGGAAATTCAGTTTCTACACATACTATAGAGGAAATCTTAAGGTAGAGGAGCTAACTGGTCTTGGTTTTGGAGTTTTTTAGTGCATTTAACAACCAAAGACACCTCTTTGGAACAGCTAGCACTCTAAGTATCAGTATAAAGAATGTTTTAATGATATAAGCAGGCAACATAGCATTAGTGGAATTGCCACAAGAGCAGCCACTGAGACCTCTGGCTGCACAGAGGTTGTTTTTGATAAGCTTTATTGTTCCTTTGACTGGAGAAATGCAAAGACACATTACATCTTAATCTTCTCCTTCATTCCTGAACGACCTTTAGTATTAATTTGATATTGCTGAGAATCAAGCCCATTTCTTCTGCGTTTGAAAGAAAAGCTGAATCAGCCTTTTCCATTGATATGTTCAGAATGAACCTCATTTCTTACACACATTTCTTGGAGCAGTTTGCATTATGTATACATAAGGAGAACAGATTGTTTTATGGTTTTGTAATTAAAATGCAACTGAAAGTCATTGATCTGAAAAAAAGAACAGTACAGAGAAAGAGAAACATTGCTTATGGTTTCAAGTAGCAGCTGAGAATTAAGTGCAATCTATATTGTGCTGTGGGACTGCCACATTTCAAGTGAGTTTCAGGCTATAAATGCATTACCTATTGCTCACTGCTGTATGTTACAGAGGGGTTAGGGAAAGGAAAGTCTGGACTTAATGTCAGAAAAAAGAAAGTTGATGGGAAATGCCTTTAAAAGGAAGTGCTCATGTTCCTACATACATAGCCTGGAGACAACAGGAAAGTAACAGCTTAATGACAGGGACTTGAACTTGGTGATCTAATTGGCTTTCTGATGCTCTCATTTCTATGATTCATGTTAAGAAGTCCTTTCAAGCTTGTGTAGTTGTGAAATAAATAGAACAAATTGGAAATGTGGGAACTAAATAAATAATGATCTGCTCATCATGTTAATATTACTGCTATCAGCAGTAGTAACATTTGTTTAACAATTCTTCTGTGTTAATATGAACATAGGTGTAATAAAATACAGTCCATCTTTCAAAGAACTTGATCCTATGGCAGCATCTCTCCTAAGTCGCTCTCCATTCAGAGAAAGACTTACACATACAAGGAGAACTGTCACTGTCATGGGAATATTTATGTGGTCAGTACTTGGGAACCAGCTGGCTTGCTAATGTGGATTTAAATTTAGAATATTAAAATTCTATGGTTACTTAATATTTGAAGAAGGTTGGAACCTGCCAAAGCAGTATCCCTTCAGTATGTCCAAGGGCAGGAAAGATGATGACAATTTTATTTTATATTGGACGTGTGGTGATATATTTATACAAGTCTATATTTCCAATAAAACCTCTGGCCTATCCTTTCTGCATAGGTTGTTCATAGCAAAACATTTTTCATTTTATATAACTCTCCAGAAGTACACTAAGGGAACTCTAACCAGTTGCATGGTACATTAAAGTGCAGTGATTCATAGAGCATTATGACACTGCAGGCCCCATGAATTGCTCACCATCAACAGCTTTTCAGTCACTCCTTTTTTTATGTGATGAAATAGTCTCTGAAATTTATGCAAGAATAAATAATGTTTTACTTTGTAAATAATGTTTTACTGTTCAACAGTAAGCAAAAAAAAAAATTGTCCTGCTCATATTTCCATTTTTCTATCTGTCTTGAGTATATTTCCGTAGCATCCTCTGACTCTAACATAGGAGGACTTGGGAATAAGCATGAGTGCTCTTCTTGTTGCTAGCTTAGCACTAACTGTACTTGATTTACACATTCTTTCTTTAAGGGCACTGCTGTGACTGCTAGAGAACAGAATCAGAATGATATGTCCATGTCAGCATCCTTTCCCATGATATTGACATCACAAAGATTCTTGATGGACTCAGAGGTCACTCACTTCTACCATAACTTTAGGACCCTTCAAATAGCCCTTTTTTACATGCTTCCCTCCACTGTCAACAATTGAATAATATCTAATAAGGGTGAGGGACAGGCAAATCTGAAGTGGTCTTCTTGTGAACCACCCAAGTTTGAATATCATGACACTGTTCAAAGAGTCTGCCACTGGAACCAGATGGGTAATAGTTTTTGTTGGCAACACAAGTTAGTGAAGTAGCTGCTAGGGTTGTGCTTCCGTGCACTGATGCTCAGGATGAAACTAATTGGCTGCCTTTGTCTTCTCTTTGAAATCTATTCAAAGTCCTTTTCTCTGTTCCATTAAGGACAGGAAGCACAGAGAATGGAAACAAGCGACTTCGCCAGTTTCAGGCCATCTAATCAACTTAAAATGTGGTTATTTGTGAGCACAAGTATCCCACAGTCAGGAAAACTCTCACTTGCTCTATTACAAAAGCATAGATCTATTACTGATCATATGGATTCTGCTTAAAGGAATGAATTAGTCTTATCTTCACGGCAAGATGCCAGGTATAATTGTACCATGAATCTTCATTTTGTGGTTTAAAAAATTGTTTCAGTCCTTAGTGTAGAACTTTTAATATTGCTGTAGGGAATTCACTGATCAGGAAAACATCCCAAAATATCATAGAATGGTAGGTATATCGTAAAGGAAAATTTGACTTGTAGGAGATTAAGCAAATGAAGCTGTTTTTTACAGAGGGAGAAGGATCTTTAGGTCTTTTGTATAGGTTTTGTACATTTGCCTACATGAAACTAATTGGAAAAGTCAGAATTTTTTAATCTCTCTTTAGAATACTAACCAGCACTAGAACTTATAATTACTTGTCTTACTATGTTTGAGAACTGAAACATTAAATATTTTCTTATAATACTTTCTGAGGTTTCTCTGAACAGAAATGTCAATATCTTAGCTTTTTAAATTATTTATGGCTTTTTTCTTACATATTTGTATATTTTTCAAATACTCTAATTGAATAAACCTTGTAAAGAATCAATATAAGCAGTTTTGTACAGTAGAGTTGCAAAAAAAATAGGGCATTTTTGAATAACATGTTTATTGTAATATCCCATTTCCGTTCCATGGATTTTAATGAAAGTATTTCAAGAGCAGGAGCAGAAATGACGTTTTGTTCCTCCTGTGTAATAATTACTTTAACTGCATGCAGCAAAATATGAGCAATATGAATGCTCTATTTCCACTGATTACTTTTAAAAAGCATATGTGTTTTTAATCACAGTAGTTGGCCGATCAGTTAAGACTTCAGGCCTTTACCAGTGCCTTTGGGTGAAGGTAACATTTCCACTTCAGTAAATGAAATCACGAGGACCTGAATTTCTCAGAAATTCAATGGACTGTGTAATCTTCCATATTTAAGCTCACTGGTGCAAAACCATATCAACAGGTCAATGTGTCAACAGTGAAAAAATTTGATGCCTTACTAGTAACCTAGGTGAAATTAATTTGAGAACCCTGTCTTGTTCCCAAAGTGCATCAGAAGGAATTATTAAACAAGCAGACAAACAAAAAGTAATTTCACATATGAAAACCAGAAAAGCATTTTGCACTTAGTGGGAAGAGTCGTGATTGGAGTAGGTACATTATTCTGTAGCTCTGTTTGAGTTTATGGGATCAGTTAGGTGATGAGCATCTTAGAGATACACAGGAAGCAGGATATATGGGAAACACGTTGGCTACAGCAGCCAAAAGATGATAGTAAGCTGCTTATTTCATAAGGGGTTCTTTTGGTACTGAGTCAAGTCAAATTGATGTGGATAATTCACCATATTAAAATGTCAATGTAAAAAAAAACCTTATTTTTACTGACGTAAACTAAAGGTAACTTCACTAGAATATGTTTATTATTTTTCCCCCTATATCTATACATTTGTTATCTCTATCTTATGTGTGTATATAATACATAAAATTAGCTACATTAAATATATGCTAATACCATTCACAATGCAATTATGTCAAAGGAAAACACACAGGTGGTTAGGATTGGGAAGATATTAAAATAAATCTCTACTTGAGAGCAATACATTTCAAGAGATTCCAGTTTTAAGAATGTATGCACTGTCACTTATTAAAGCATTAATTTGCTTTTATGAGCCTGTAATGCTCCTGTGCTGTTATTCATAAAATCATTCTGATACCACAAAGTCAAAACTTGCAAGAAATTACCACATATTCTGTATTAGTGTGTTTCCACGTGCAGGAACTAGGACAGAAGATAAAATGAAAGTACTCTATAAAGTTTGTCTAGAGAATTGAAAGTCATCATTTATACTCTGTTTCTGTATAAATGCCTTATAAATGGTTAACTGGTTTTGAATACATCTTTCACAAATGTTTAATTGAGGGTCACTGGGTTGATTTTAATTATGGCTTATACACATCTGTAGCATGCTTAATTTATAATCTAATTTGTAGATGTGTACATAGATCTCACTGCTTTAGAAACATACAAATACAGAATGACATTTTTCTTAACTACTTTTTCTAATTGCTTTTCCAACTACTCTACACTTGTGCCACTTTGTAACATTTTTGTTGAAATCTTGATGGGGTGATGCCTTCATGATGTTTTAACATAGAACAGCTCAGAGACATTTTTATCCAGTGGCCACACTTTGGCATATTGGGGAACAAAACTTTAGTTTTAAAAGAAGATTTTTGCAAAAAAAAAAAAAAACCCTCTTAAGAGTATATTCAATTATATTGAATTATTCATGATATAACTTAACTCTGCTCAGGAATGTCATTGTTTTGAAGCAGCAGGAGATGTCTATATGTGGAGCTCAAGTGTTACAGTAAATTCCATAACTGATATGCCAACAGAACATTTATCAATTTGTTTTCTACAGGTAAAAATGATAAAACCCCTCTGAAATTAGCGTAACTAGGTCATTTTGCAAGTGGGATGCAGCTAAATGGTATTATGAACTGCTGCTAAATTGGAATTTAAACTTCAATGGTGTTTTTTTGCAGCTTCTACTACTTAATCACTTTGCAAAAGAAAGAATTGATTTATAGACAAAGCCTAAACAGAGAATGGCAGTACTTTTCATTTTCTTTAGAGCAGAACACAGGTGTGACTGTTGCTTCTAGTAAAACTATCTTATTACCTCTCCCAGCACCACCAGGAGACTCTCAGCCAAAGTGGGGAGGGAAAGGAGACTTTTGGTTCAGATTGTGTTTCAGGCACTAGGGTAAACCTGTTCCAGTCAGGTGTAGGCAGTTTAGTTACTCAGCTAGCAATTCCTTTATGTTATTTTTGTATGCAAAATGTCAGTGTAAAGGGTAGAAATGCTCTAACAATATTTTTGCTATTAAAATAACCATTTTAGTTGCTATTTTTCATGAATAAAAGCAGCTTTCTCTGTGAACTGAAAGTCTGAAGGACACTTAACAATCTTGAGAGTATTGAAACCAAGTGGAAGGAGGTTAACGTGTAATGGAGTTTGCATGAGACCTGTTCCTGTGAGCTTTCACTTTAAGTGAAAGAAGTTTATAAACTTTCATTTTGTTTTCTTACTGTTGTGTTTGATTCCAGTAAATACAATATTGGTTAGTAGATTACAATATCTCATGGTACATGACACTGAGAGAATGTTATGCTATGACAGAAAATATCTCTGTGATTCAATATAGAGAAATAAGACCTTCCAAGGTCTTAATATATATTCTTTAATATATTCTATTGGGAGTCAATATTTATATATATTTTAATATAGATTAAGTTTTATTAGTGGAAAAAAAAAGCCTGAAGAATTCAGAATTCAAAAAATATATAGAAGAGATCAAATTTCTCAAATTTCTTTGAGAACATTCCATTCTTAGTACCATACAAAAAGCTGAGGTATTAACACCTGTGTTTCTGTGTTCTTGATGACCAATGAGTCACTGGCTGTCTGGTTTGGAACATCAATGCTTGCATGAGTGTGCAGGACTTCTTTATTTTAAAAAAATTATTAATATTCATAGAACGGTAGGGTTGGAAGGGACCTTTAGAGATCATCTAGTCCAACCTCCCTGCAGAAGCAAGTTCACCTAGATCAGGTCACTCAGGAACNATATTTGTAAATGTTAATATTCTATGTCATTACAGTTTAACTGGGAAACTTGTAAAATATGCTGCCTTTTCTTTGCTTTAGCAAATTATCCATTTTATTTAATTATTAGTTGCATTGTGTCAACAGATACACTCAGTGTAACAAAGATCATTATCAGATTTTGTTGTTAGAGGCATGGAAAGTGCAGTGTGCTTAACAGAATGCTTCTGGGTTTAGTATCAATGGGTTATTTCATAAGTGGCATGCAAGTGGACTAAATTGCAAACTATTCTCTTGAAAGTAGTACATTTGAATAAAAAACTAAGTGAATTCCTTGAACAAAAGGGTTTGCAGCTATCTAGTGCATGTTTCTGGTTACATAATAAAAATACAAAATAACTTCATTGGACATTGCTACATTTAATTGGAAAACCTTCCTCCTCTGAGCCTTTCGAGATCTGTCATGAATATATGAATTAAGCTATACCTTTTTAAATTTGAACTGAAATCCATAGAGACAAATCATTGTGGCTCACTTACCACAGGCATTTTGCTGTAGATAAACAGGTGTAAAGTAGTTATAATGTAAAGATATCAAACCTGTTAAGTTTTGAGGGTTTGGTTTTTTTTTTTGGTGTATTTTTTATTTCTTTAGCGGTGTTAAGTTTGAGGGAGTTTTCAGACGGTATTGGTCTTGGCAAAAGTTAGGAATTTACAGTAAAGATGCAGTAGAGATTCTGTGATCCTCTTGAGTTTATACAAAGATCATGTGTAGTAATACACTGATGATCTCATTCAATTGTAAAGCACATGATAATGTCATAGGGGAAGATAGTAGCAGATATCTTAGAGACAGAAACTATGACTCAGTACTGACCTTGACTTCATTGATTAATAGATTTACAGCTCACATGCATAGAAAGTAGAATTTCATACAAGTTACTAGAAAAAATAAAATGAATGAATCACAAAAGCACAAGGATTTTTACTTGATTTTTCTGACTGAAATCTATCCAAACTTAGAAGTTTTATCATTGTAGTT
Source organism: Urocolius indicus (assembly GCA_013401255.1). Lineage (NCBI taxonomy): Eukaryota > Metazoa > Chordata > Aves > Coliiformes > Coliidae > Urocolius > Urocolius indicus. The sequence goes on from WBNH01002224.1 coordinate 472,743, forward strand.
GGTAACTTTTGAAACTGTCATTCTTCCATATACCTTGTACCTGGGCTCTACACAAAAATATAGATCTGAGATTGGGAGGACGTTTTATGCATGTATGTGATAAATTATGTTTACACATCACCTTTCAACTTGGTGGTATATTATTATTGATGTTTTCAACACTGGAAATTCTGAAGGAAAATATCAACAGGGAACCCAAGGCATGGCCACTTCTGTCTATTCCCAAATCCCTTTTGCTTTTCCATTGACTTCTAATAGGGAAAGAAGGAGGAATGGAAATCACAGCAGAAGGAGAATACTCTTCAGGTATGGTTTATAGCTTCTGGACTTTATTTAGATCCCTGCCGCCAGCTTGGAGAGGGATGGACAAACCCACTTTCGTCCTCAGCTAGCCAAGACATAATGGAGATATATTAAGGAAAAAAAAGACTTACTGAATTAGGAGGTTGAAATAAATTAGTAGTTGAAATAAATTCACTGCAAGCCATGTGACCCACATGAATTGTAGGTGTGTTCAGTTTGAGGGCTGTGTGAAAGTACTTGGTGGAAAGGTAGAAGTGTGTCCCCATTTAGAATTTGTTTCTGAGTCTTCCTTTTTGACACAGTGTGGTGTACTGACCGATGCTTATTTTCATTAGGCCTCAGAAAGAGTACGTGTGTATGTATAAATATACTTGAACAAGCCTGTGATTTAATGACACTGTATTTGCACGCAGCTCTGCAAATCTTTATGAGCTCTAAGTATCCAATTGCTGACAGTGATATATCGTGAGCTGTTCTGTGCTTAATTATTAATTTTACATTAAGGAGTTCCACAGTCAATATTTAGATATTTTATGACATATGGAGCTTTTTCCATAGCCATATTTTCTCTGCAGGGCTATAATGTAGTCCTTTCAATACTAAATCAATTACACCCAAAGTTAAAATAACTTAATTTGTTGCTTAAGGTCCTTCCCTAACATGATGCATCAATTCTAAGGGAGTAAGAACAGTGATGTCATGGCCTGCTATTAATCTTTGCAGACCTCCATGTTTCAAGGGTCAAGTGTCTGTGCAGACTGTAAAACTGTCCAGGACAGAGCTGAGGCAGGCCTTTAATGCACTTCCTCCAAGCATACTTTCTCTTCAGCCAAGAGTATTCATGAATGGGAAAAGGAGTCTTTTGGAGTGTGTGATATTGGAACAAAAGTATGGGAGAATAATTTTATTTTAACCCTATTTTCCACACATGTAGTGTTGGGCAGAACTAATAGGAGTGTTATCACCTGTTATAAATGCCTGTGAGTTGAATATATTTTATGAGTGAGATTTCCTCCATAATTAATCATCTCTAAAGCTGCTTCATCTTCACTTTATTAAATGTTTAGCTTAAAAGAGGAGGAACTGCATTCAAAATTGCCACTCCCTTCAAGTGACTATTAAGAAATTTAAAAGACTAGCTATCTAAACCTAAAATGATTGTAGCTAAGTGAAATTAATGACACTGTTTGACCCCAGATTTGCTCAACTTATTGACTTAATTAAGGACAGAATATCAAGAGTCCTACTGAAAACATACACCACACACCCTAAACTATATTCTTGTTATGTACATGCATAAAGTTTTTTAAAACTGTGATTTATAAGATGCTTTCAAAGACCTGCTTTGAAATCATAGAGCATACTCCTTCAGCATCTGAATCATTTATTAAATTCAACTATCAGTGGCTTTAAAATATAATTTAACCTAAAAGGGGATTTTGAGTAGGTTGCAAAAATTTCTGTATGGAGATATTTCAATCTCAAGATGGGGAAATGGATGAAAAACATTCCATTTTCTATTAGTCTAGAATGCTATTAGAGAATGAGTTGTTGCTATGGACTTGATTTAAAGGCTGACCAATTCAAAGTGTAGGTTTCCAGTATAAGTGATTGCACTTATCCTCAGTCAGAAATTAGAAAGGCAAAAAGGAAATAAAGACAATATAATGGTGTGTATACCTAATGTAGACTTTCAAGGTCATTCTTGTATTCCATAACCTCACCTAATATACATCTCAGAATCACAGAACCTTAAGAAGTGGAAGGGACTTTGAGCTCATCCAGTTCAACCCCCCTGCCCAGAGCAAGACCACCTAGAGCAGGTCACACAGGAACTGGTCCAGATGGGTGTGGAATGTCTCCAGAGAATGATACTCCACAACCAATCTGGGCAATCCCTTCCAGTGCTCATTAAAATCCCTCATGAGAACTAGGGCCTGTGATTCTGAGGCTGCTTCCAGCTGCCTGTAGAAGGTCTCATCAACCTCCCCATCCTGATCAGGATCTTTGATTTAGTAGTACTGGACCACTGTCTCAAAAAGCATTTTCAATCAAGGAAGATTGACCTTGCACTAAGAGATCTTATTAAAATGTAATATTATTACCTTTTAATCAGGAAAGATGCCAGTGCACCTTACTTAGATATGGAAAAATAGTTTAAAGTGATTCCTGTGAAGTAAGGATGTGTTTTTGATTAAAGCCCACTGTGACAAGGGAGTATAATTGCTGCTTGCCTTGTAAGATGTTTTTAAAAAGCTAGCCAATGCCTTTACAAAAGTAGGTAATTTAAAGAATTAGATCTTCCATCTGTGAAGTGTGGCCTTGATCAAAAGACTATTGAAATCTGTGAAAACATTACCTTCTTAGAGAAATCTCTCCATTTTGTTGTTGTTCTGGAACAAATCCTAACGTAGAATATGCACACAGAGTATGGAGTTTGGTTTTCCACACAGACTGTTTCCACAGTGTTTTAAGTGCAGGAACTCTCGTCTTTGCTGCCACTAGCTGCCTGGAGGGTGTCACTTCAGCAGCTGCCCTCAGCCCTGCTTGTGCCTGGCTGGATATATCAGAAAAGATGCTCTTCATGAGTACTGGCCGCCTCGGTATTAGTGACACTCTCTTTGCTGCCGGTATCTGCCTGGAGCGTGTCACTGCAGCTGTACTCTCGCTGCTGCTGGCTGGTGGGAGCATGTCCC